>RWJN01000060.1:0-73781 GCA_004332605.1 Steccherinum ochraceum
CCGTTGCCGTTGCCGCACCCGGGCCCCGTTCGCTGTCGCCTTCAGCCGGCCCACCGACTCGCTGTTGTTGTCTCCGCGCCACGCTATATCTCGCAAATACAATACCCCACTCCACGGAAGGCCCCTTCACTGCCCCACCCCTTGCTGTTGCCGTCGACACCACTAGTACCATCCACCGTCTCTCGGTCGCGCGTCTCGGCGATACGTGCAATCAGGCAAGACCGACGTGGAGGCGGCTGAAGTAAGCGGCGAGGGAAAGCGGATGGGGTATTGTTATGACCAGGTGTGTTCTTCTCTTGTCTGACCCTCCCCACCCGCGCACTCGCCGCTACCGCCGTCGTCGTCGCTGTTCCCGATGTCGTACATCCCCACCCTATCCCTGGTCGTCCGGCAGCGCACGCCGCAGACCACATTCTCGTATTACGCCCTGTTCCTATCCTTCGTCCTGTGCTGCACACCACTCCCCCTTCCCCCGGTCTCATATGAGCTCGGATACAACACTTCTCGTTTTTCATTCAAGGTCATGGGTGACGCCGTACATAGTAGATTCCGTAAGTACATGCAGCGTAGTTACGAGTGCAATATATCTCTTTACAGCCCTACTACATGTTGTTATCAAGTGAGCTTTATTGTGAATTGAACTCGAATGACGGTCGATAAGTTCAGCATGATCTGTTTGCTGGATTGTATAATCTGTATAATTTGTATGATCCGAGATGATAATTATGGTCGAACTGATATTAGCAGACTCTATACAGCGACTATACGCGATTATCGCTATGTTATGCTGATTATAGACTTTATGCAAATTATGGCACGATTATGGGCTGACTTGTATAATTATATATAATCTATGGTGGGAGGTTTTTCCTGATGTGCACGGAGGGAAGGAGATGTGGGGCGTGTGTTAGGGTTGGCCATGTGGATGGTGTATGGAATGACTGCAGATGACGAGGGCAAAGGTTCTGTGGTATGGGGGTAGTTGACCAGGATGTTAGCAGCATTCGTAGGATACCGTGAGGTGTTGATGTGACGGGCAAGGCGGACCAGTGGGGCAAGGTCTGTGCGTAAGGTTTGGACGTTGCTCTCAAGGTTATCGATACGTGTCTCGATGTGGCGGAGTGCAGGCTAATATAACGTCATTTTCTTGATGTCCTCGCAGGAGTCAAAACCACGTACCCGTGCACTCCAACCCGGTGCCTCCATCTCACTGCCCACACCCTGTCCATTACCATGACTGCTGGTGGCCTCCGGACCCACCGACGTGCTTGCACTTGAAGATGATGTACCTGTCGACGCCGAGACATCTGACTGCTGGAGGACAAGATTCATCTGGCAAGCCGTTCGTCAATCTCATCTCGGCGCAAGAAGCAAGATCCAACAAGCTCACGTAGTAGTCGTTCGTGTCAATCTCCTGCGCAGTGAGAGGACGCGGCTGGCGGATTTGGCTTGCTTTGCGGCTCTTGTATTCGGTTGGCCTCTTTCGCTCCCCGAATTGCTCCACAATGCGACGCTTGGTAGACTGCTTCCCATTCAAGTTCCCTCGCCTGGTTTTCGTCCCATGCACCTCAAACATCCTACAGACCGTGCGTAACACGTAAGTTCACCTCTAAACCATGCCATGATTAAAAGTCAGGCTTACCCGCGCCATTTTGCCGGTTCGATACTGAACTTACGTAGGCGTTCAAGCAGGTCCGTCTTGTTGCCTGACTTGTTGAGGTTGTAGTGGTAACACTGCTCCTGCAGCTGTGGGTTTGTCATTCGCCCGCTGTTGTGGTGAAATGTAGTAGTGTGTCCGAGTCAGGTCACAGCAATCAGAGCAATGTAGTGAGTACACGTACACGTTGACCTTGACCGTTCTCAGAGAGCTCATCGGGGCGCCTTGCTGTAGGGTTTGATCTGGCGTAGGGAGAATAAGATACTCGTCTTTCGTTGCTGATTTCTTAGGTGGCATCATGCGTAGGAAGAGGTTGCTAAGGAAGGTCTGGGATTTCGATGAAGCACGTCGACGTACAGTGTAGATAGCTGAGGTTTGCCGTCAGCCTGGACAGCACGCGACCGAGCCGAATATACACCACCTCCTATGCGAGCTCAAACATAAGGTCTTGCCGACCGCCGCGTTTGTGAGACTCCCTTCCTTATCCTCGACCATCTTCCACCATGCAGCATGATCACTCGAACCTTGAAGGAGCTCGACGCCGCTTTGCTGAGGCAGCTGCTGAGGTTGACGGGATTCTCATCGAGCAGGACCAGCATGATGCGATTGAGCATATGAATGCCTCCGGACGTGCTCAGGGAGCCGACAGCGAACGTGCCAGCCTCGATATTGGCGACAACATTCAGCGCGAGTCTGACGAACGTCCAACAAAGAAACGTCGTCGCACGGACGACGATGCTCAGACTACTACTGAGGCGCGCCATGAAGCTTACCACAAGAACCTCCAAGAGGCATCGGAGGAAGTAATTGTCGAGAAGACTCGTAAAGAATACAAAGCGTCTGTTATCTTCGGTTTAGTGGCACCCTCTCCTTGTATACTGATTGTAATATCCTCGCACAGTATATGGAATGCGTTTGGCGACTGGTTGCAGGAAGTCGGGTACATCAAGTCCAAGTCCGAGCTTGACGAGTTTGCTCGCAAGAAAGAGATCTCCCCTGACTTTCCGAAGTGGATTGCAACTTTTCTCATGGACGGGTATGTCTGATCAGTGCTACAGTGCCACTTCAACATTAATTGACCCTCATTATCCTAGCGGTGATCCTAACGATATCGTCACTGGCTTACCGAAGCCAAATGATGTCCCGATCGTCAAGTACGGGACCATTGCAAAGTGGCGATCTGCGATCAGCAACAAGTTCAAGGGCGAATACGGATGTGGCGACCGGCTTTGGATGGAAAACCCACTCAAGCCAGGTATGTCTTGATCATTTGCAGCGAACATCTCGGGGTCGTACTGATTTCAGAACTTCGCTCAGGTACTTATGTTGGCAACCCATGCCTCTCCCCCGTTGTCTCGCAGTATATGGTCAGTTTGAAACGGCGTCAGGTACGAAACTGGTAGCTTGATTATACGGAACTCATACGTTGACTGATCCAGCGACCGACAGGCTCGACTTGGGCTCGATGTGACTAGTGCGCAGGCCATGACCGAAGGTCTCATTCGTCGCGCAAAAGAGTATTTGGACACCTTAAACCGTTTGGAAGAGATCGTAGCTGGTACCCAGAGCAACCCGAACGACTGGGGTGGCTGGCGTACTCGTGTTATGCTGCATTGCATATTCACGATATCGATGCTGTGTCTCCTCCGGTTTGGTGAGGCTCTAGGTCTGATGTGGGAAGATATCAAGCCCGAAACCGATGAGCATGGTAATGTACGTCTGAAGATTACCTTGTTGGTCCGAAAGACCCATCAAAACGGTGGTAAGTGCCACCAGGCTTGACTCATGATCAGTTGACATGGCATTGACTCGGAGGTTCACCGTTTCTCTCAGATGTTGCACCGTTCTATCTCTATCGCAATACTCAGAGGCCGTGGATGTGCGCTGTTACTGCCTTCTACGACTGGTATTCTGTTGCCCGCCAGTGCGGACTCGAAATGTCAGGGTACATTTTTCGAAAGCGCTCCGGATACGACGCATTCTATCACAAGGGTTCGGAAAAGATGGTAAGCCGGTACTCCAGCTGCCAACAGGCTTTCAGTATGCCTCAGCTAAATGTTCGCTCTAGTCACAGGAATCATTCCTCCACTGCTTTCGAAGCACCCTTTGTGATATCGGCGAGGACCCTCAATACTACGGAACCCATTCTTTTCGTCGCGGCGGATGTCAGTACCTCTCAACCGTGCTCCGCTGGCCGATCCGCAACATCTGCACTTGGGGCGGATGGGCTGCGGATTTTGACAATCCTGGGACGCTCTTCAAGTACTTGCTTTCATGGGTTGACTCTCCTCACCTCGACCGTGCCGCCTACTTTCGGCTCCAGACAGAGGACATAGACCCTTGCAAGGCGTGTGGACGAAGCTGTAGATGCGGACATTGACAGGATCCTTGCGGACTTTCTCGCGCGTACAAGAATTCTTGTAGGTCGTCGGTCATTCTCGAGATAGCACGGACATTCTTATTGGCACGAGCGGACATTCCTATAGCACACGCGGACATTCTCATAGCGCGAGTTCCAAGAATCTGTCATTCATTTCTTCATTTTGGATTCTACCACTGTCCTTTCATACACACCAATAGGGTGTATTCTGGTTCTTTGGACAGACTATATTAGTAGTACACGAGCATCTGAGTACAAAGCCTACGGTACACCATGAGACTAAGCACTGCCTTATGACACATTGTCCAGCTAAGTCCGAGGCTAGAGATACAAAAAACATAGGAATGCGAGAGGAAGGGAGGGTGGTAGTAGTACAGTAGATGTCCACTTATGTTGAGATCAGGTAAGGAGATGACGAAGGACTGACATGTGAAGTGTAATGAGTCGGTAGTGATGATGAGGAAAGCAGAATGGTACTACATGTTCATCTTGTTTGGTACAGTATGGGATCGGAAAGGGGAAGGAAGCCAAGAAATGGGGAGCGTCCGAAAGAAAACAATGTCCATGGGTGAATATGTCCAACCACTGACCAGACCGGGACCAGACCTTTGCGGGGTCAATAAGCTTATACACCTCCTTCGCGGTGTCGCACCGCTCTGCGCAGCCATCTCAAAGTCAGGCAGGGCCAGCCGCAGCGCCGCCGCCGTCGTCGTCGTCGTCATCGAGAGTGAGATCAATGACCTCACGGCCTTCCGTGAGGTCGATGACTGATCTACCGAGGGTGGACGGCCCAGCTACTGCACCTCCAGATATGGCATGCCCGTCGGAAAGGGAGCTATGACCTACGCCAACATTGACACCAATGTTGGTATTGGAAGCCCGATCACTCGCCGCTCCAATCCTGTCGTGCTTGCGTTTAAGGGCGCGCCGTATGAGCTGACTGGATCGCGACTCCTCCTTCGGAGAGCCGGCAACAGTGGCAGGGCGAGCCGCAGCGAGAATGGAGGTGGGGACCAGGACGTGCAGTGGGCCCAGAGCAAGAACACGGATAGCGCTCTCCGTCCCCTTCGCGGTAACTTGATACGGACGCGAGCGGACGAGACAGTTGTCGACGACCGAAACGATGGTCCCTGGGGTGGCGTCTACAACGGAGGAGTGTGCGACGTGGTACCGCCTCGATGGTGGATATGACATGTTTGCATGGAGCTCCGCTACCGCGATATCGAGGAGGCGGGCAGCTCCTGCGCCCATAGAGGCCTGAAAAACAAATATATTAGACGATCACCTCAACACGACTGTAATGCAGACACACCGGTATCACTCCCATTCCGGCATCCGATGAGCTTGCAGCGTCATGACAGAGAGCCTCGTGCATGAGGATGCGGAGAGAAAGGCCAGGCCAGACATTCTTATGAAGATAATCAAGAATCCCTGTGCGACTACCAAAGCCGAAGGACCGCTCGCACAAGGCAGCAAAACGTCCGATATCGGGGAGATGGGAGAGGTACTGAGTGGCTGGTACATCGAAGGCAGAAGTAACCGGGTGGAGGTACGCATGTAGAATCTGATAGGATGGGAATGACGGTGGCATACGGTCGGCCACCGCTGGATGTGCTTGCCCAATGTAGCCAAGCGGGTCATGACGAAGCTTGTCTTGCACCTCCGCGCGCCACATCTTGATGAAATCTTCGAGGTCTTGGCCTTGCAGTGACACCGCACCACCATAAAGGCTGTTGCCGAGCCCATATCGAAGTAACCCCAGCGCAATTTTGATCCCACAACCTGGAAAGCCGACCTAAACTCAATCAGCTAGGAACATGAGAAGCCAAGACATGGATGACAGACGTACCGTGTCGTAGTCTCCTCCACAAACCAGTCCGATGAAAATGATGGCTGGACGGTTAAGCGTACCAGCGTTGAGCTCTTTGACCTTGTCCATGCGGTACACGGATACCTCAGACTTCCGAGGAGGGAATATTGTGCTGGAGGAGGGTCAGACGTCGCCCAACTGCTACGAAGAGGAAGATATTCACGTTCTGATCACAGTCTCGACTCCGAACGCAAAGACATCAGAGTCTTCGGTGAGGACGGCGTCAATGTATCCGTTGCGATTCATCAAAGCAAGCTCGGCTTCGGCTTCACCGGGGGCCTACAGTTGACATCGATTACTACATCATCCGCGGACGGCAAAGAGACTACTCACATCGTGACATTGGTAACCGTAAGCCTCCACGAAATCTTTCATTCCAGCGGTCAACCAGACGGGAGCGGTGCGGACTGAGGTGTTACGCTTGCGGAGTGGTCGTTGAGGTCCATCGAACACGAAGACAGCGTGAACGGGGTCTGAGAGAAGATTGTTGAGGGTGGCCAGGAGCGTTCGCAGCTCTGGGTTTTCTCCTGATTGAGCGTGGCCCGCCGAAACACCGTTTATGATACGCCACATCAAACCACTGCGAAGGACAAACAGGTCAACAGTATGTTCATACACAAATGAACGGTGAGCGTCCTACCTGGCGTCGATACCGACTCGAAGGCCTCGTATACCTGGGCGTTCGAGTAAGTGGTCATGCAGAGCGACCGCATTCATATGGCCTTTCTCTTGGGCGAGTTCCAGAACCTACAGCACCACAAAAAAACATAGGTAAGTCAGACCCTGGCAAACTGTAGAAGTGCAGGACTCTGTGACTAACCTTCCACAGTCGATTGATACCCATCTTGTACGAGTAGAGCGTACGTTTCGAGGGGTGGTGGTGAGTCGATGTTGCACGTTAGGAGCGGGGGAGCCGACGGATGAGGCAGAGGGCAATGTCGAACTTCAAAACTCCTTGGGCGATCGTTGCAGACAGCCTGGGACGGCTTGCGCGACAATGCGGTTGAAGAGCGGGCGGTGGTACTGATGTTGCCGATGGAAAAAAATAGCGGTGGAATTGGGCGGACGAGTGGGTAGACGACGTCGACGATGCGACGCAGGTCGATGGACGAACTCCCGCTGCCTAGGGGAGTGAGTGGGGAAGAGAGGAGGAAGGCGAAGGGCGGAGCAGTGAGGCGAGCTCGCCTATAAGCCGTGCTAGTAGACTGACCCCCAGCGCTGGGCAGGGAGCCGTCGAGGTTGCCGTTGGACTGCACATCCGTGGACTGCACATGTGGGGGGTCAGAAACGTTGAGCAAGCCGCGGTGGCGGGGCGACCTGCGAAGATGAGGGGGGATCGAAATCCGCGTCGTAGCCCAAGAATGACAGTCCATCCTGGGAAAGTGACAGTCCTTACGCGGCAAGCTTACGCATCAAGTCAACCGACCGCTTTGGGCATATTTCGGCGCCTCTGTCCTCCTTCTCCGCCACCTCATCACCTCCCTACCGAATCCCCTCCGGATTTTTGTCTTGGGCTCGTTCCTCTCGTCTGCACACCTCTGGGATCTTCACCAATACACATATCATTCACTAACGACATCTACCTGCCAAAAATTCACTTCCACCGCACGATTCCTCCGCCTTCCTCACCACCCAACTCGACACCTCCGCCGCTCTCTGGGGGTTCTCTCGCCGGCATCAAGCACGTGCCGCCGGCCATCCACTCGCCAAGCAGCTGCATCGGCCGTCCCCGTGTGACCGTCATTTCCTTGCAGCCCAGTCCGGTTTCTTCGCCGAAGACTCACTATGGATAACGATGGCTTGTCTGTTGCATACGTTTCGTATCTCATACCCAAAGGATGCTCACGGCGAGCCGATCAATCCCAACGTTGATTGGTCGTCGAAATTCGTGTCGTGAGTGTCAAATCAGCCTGAGATGTGGGGAGCTGCTTCTGACAGTCTTACAGACAACCCTCTGAGTTTCCATGCGACATTCGACCTAGGGCTGAAACGAAGCATCTGATACCCGGAGAGGTAGTGGAATGAGCGATCAACGGGCTGGTCGTGGGCTGCAAGTGGGTCATCTTCTGTGTTCAGTGCACCGCGAGGTTCACACAACACTCAGAATCTTTATACATAGGCTTGCATATGCCAGTACTTCAGCAGGATACTTGTTTCACGTATTTGCTACACATTCACAGGTTGTCAATTTGTAAAGCCCGCCCATCAATGTTTCTCGTATGATGATGCAGGATGATGCCCACTCTGGCGTCAAGTGCACCTTTGCGGTGAAGCCTGCGCCTAGCCACAGCAAAGTGAAGTGATACATCAACCAAGGATCCACCTCTACGAGAGCCCCTGCAAAGGAATGATGCTGGTAGCTGTTTCACGGCTGTATGGGTGTTGCATTTGACAACATTTTACTCCGTTGATCAATATTACCGGCTCTTTGTTCACAGGTCTTTCCTGGCGCTCACGGAGTTGTGGTGAATCGTGAGTGCTACTTACCTGTGATCTCTGTGGGCACCCTGGAAGGCTAATATTCATGCACAGACTGTCAGCCGCAATCTATAGTCTTCCCGTCTCAAATCTCATCGTGTTTCGACCCCAGTATAAGATAAAGGCTTTGCGACCTTTAAGTAAAACGGATGCCTCCTGTATGAACTTTCCACGCAAAGATGACTGACCCCCGTCGCTCTCGTTCACTCATTTCGAACAATGCGCCCCTTACGGTACAGGCGGTGGAAGAGACGATCGCCGCAGGTCCGCCGCGCCGCTTAAACCATCCGAGCAGAGGAAGAGCATCAGCTTCTGGCTCGTTGAAAGGGTTTGGGGTAGCCTTCAGAGGCCTTCACTCGAGGGTAGGTACGCTTGACCGCGNNTAGACGCCTTAGCTAATCAAGGCGGAGACTTCCCTATTATGGGAACTTATAACTTACGCTTCTGGCTCGTCTTCTTCGCGTTGATTATCACTTTATTTCTTTCCGTTTTGGAGAGAGATGGTGTGTATATTCTCTTCCTCTCTGCCTCCCTTTGGCGTATACTGATCATTCGACAGTATGCCGTCTCTACGACACTCCCTGTCATAGTCAGCGACCTCAAAGCATCGCAATTCATTTGGGTACCCACAGCATATGGAATTGCAAGCACTGCGCTCCTCCCTTTGAGCGGTGGATTTGCAGAGGTATCACGGTTGTTACCACCCTTCTCCGCAGTGATTTGACCGATTGCATAGGTCTTTGGTCGTCGCCCAGTCATGCTGGGTGCCATTGCATGCTTTGCGCTTGGCAGTGCGTTGGGAGGCGCATCGAAGAGTATGACTATGCTCATCGTCGCTCGCAGTAAGTACTCATCAGGCGCGAATAACGCGAAGCTAAATTTTTCTACACACTGTAGCTCTACAAGGTGCTGGATCTGGAGGAATCAACTCGTTGACGCAAATCATTTTGTCGGATTTGGTGACCTTAGAAGAGCGAGGAAAGTACAATGGGTTATTTGGAATGTAAAGTCACCGATATGTCCACTTTATTTCTCCGCACTGATGTGTTTTATAGGACCTGGGCGATTAGCGGAGGCCTTGGGCCAGTAATCGGCGGGGCTCTTGCGCGCCACACAATCTGGAGATGGCTGTTTTGTAAGTGCCCTGCCGAAGCACACGCGTGTTGCGTTCGACCACTGACTCAATCGTAGATCTGAATCTTCCACTATCCGGTATCTGTCTCGGCCTCATCCTAATTTTCCTCCAGGTTCCCACTCCCGGTGGGACCGTCGTGGAGAAGCTGAAGAGAATCGATTGGATGTACGTTTTTGTGCTATTAGATGTGCCGTGACCTGCTAAATCGTCTACTCCTCAGAGGCAATGTCTTGGTCATCAGTGCAACCACAGGTTTGGCTATTGCTTTGTCGTGGGGTGGCGTCGTGTATCCATGGACATCTGCTCGTGTTCTTGCCCCCTTATGCATATCCGCTGCACTGCTCGTTGCATGGTTGGTGTATGAGAGTTACTTTGCTGCAATCCCGGCGGTAAGTTGGTATCTTCTCAATGTCTTCACGATCTAATTTCGGCATCTCAGATCCCACTGGTTGCCAACCGCACGACATTCAGCGGGTGAGTCTTTGATAAAGCAACTCTGTACCAAATGTGGATCTCTTACACCGGCTGTCTCAGCTACATTCAAATTGGTCTCAGTGCATATATTATTTCGAACCTCGTCTGTATGTGCGAATTGATCTGACAACCGAGGAAGATCTGACTTGTCTACAGATTATCTACCAGTCTATTATCGGGCTTGCAAGGATGCTTCTCCGATAGGCTCTGGAGTAGATTTACTTGGACTCAGTTTCTCCACGGCCCCGGTCTCCATCATAACTGGCGTTTCCATCGCGGTAACTAAACGATATCGGCCGCAAATATGGATGTCCTGGTGCTTGACCCTCATTGGCCTTGGGTTAATCAGTACTATCGATGAAAATACGTCGCGGGCGAAGTCAATAGGCTTCCAGATTCTCGCAGGTACCGGCATCGGTATCATGTACTCTGCCGCTTATTTTCCAGTATTGGCACCTCTGCCAGTTACTCAAAATGCATATGCTCTATCTGGATACGTCTTCATACGGACGCTGTTTCAGGTGAGTTCTTCTTGACTATACATCGATTCCTCGTTACTCATGTTTCCTAGGTATGGGGAGTAACAATCGGCGGTGCCATTCTGCAAAACGAGCTCCAGAATAACCTACCGCAGTCAATACTTTCTTCTCCTCTGCTTCTTCCAGGCGAAAGTGTGGCCTATACCATCATCCCACTAATACCCAGCCTGCCACAGCCAGAGAAGGATGCTGTCAGACACGCGTTCGCACAGTCACTCATCGTCTTGTGGAGGGTACTGATCGCGATTTCCGGCGTTGGACTTTTGATCAGCTCACTCATGAAGCCGGTTCCTCTTCATGCACGGGAAGACGAGAACTGGGCCATGGCGGAAAAGACGAAAACGGAGGATACATCGGCGACGTCCTCGGAAAGCAGTTTGGCAGCTTGAGAAGATCATAAGCAGACTGGAAATCTCGGTTATTAGAGCTTCATGTTAGAAACCTACGATAAAACATAACTTATTCTTCTGTTTGTGGGTCCCGAAATATAATCAGCTCGACTACAGCTGCGTATAGTTTGCGATAAGTTCGAGCTTTGGGAAGGTAGTAAGAGCGCCACAGTAGAGTACGAGCGCTACTCATTCCGGATGTATGCAGCTGCCTGGCGCGCCGCAGTCTGTCTTGAGTTCGCCTCCCTCATACCCGAATTCTTACCTTGCAATCGCCAGCTTCGCAGGACTCTAAGCTTGCTCGAGCCTCTGTATAATACCCCATGTCATGAACGCAGCAGAAGCTCGGGATGCCGAGACAGCGATCGCTGCAGCCAACGCTCCCTCTGCAGAGGCACTGGCAGCCCCGCCCCGGAGACAGCGCAGCTCGATACCTTCCTTCCTCTTCATCAGCTTCGTGCTGTACATGCTTGCGAACAATCGCGGAGATGAGATTGATTTGAGAAATCAGTACGAGGAAGCTTTGCAGTCGTTGAACTGGTCGTTGGGGAATTATTCGGCATGGTTGAATGGCACGAGCCCGAGTTACAGTAACACTACAGGTGAGTACATGCTGCCAAAATCCCCCTTTCTTGCTCTCAAATCTCTTGCCTATGTGAAGTTTACGCTCTCAATGACACGACAACACTTCCCCTGGTCGAGTCCTTGATGCCCTTTGGTACTCAACTCGACCCATACCGCGAGTCCTACTACTCCAACCTCACCGGATTCTGGAAAGGCGATCTTGAATTCTACAACTTAACGGCTCTATCCAATGAAACGACAAGCACCTCCCTCACACCGTGGAGAACGTTGGCGGATCAGTTCATGGCAAGCGCGAATATGACCAACGCGACCGAAGTGGCCGAGCGGATCGGCAGCTGGAACTGGACTGCGTCTCATAAGTTCACGATGAGTATTCGGGATAAAGAGATTCTGCCCACCAAAGGTCAATTCATGAACGTGTCGAAGGACATTGCGATTATCCACGTATGTCATATTGCGGTCACACGAGCTCTCATTTCTGAACGCATGAGTAGGGCAAGATCGACCTTTCAGATTCAAGTACGGAGGAGGAGCTGAGGTTGGAGTTTGACGGTGTTCACTTCCTCTCAAATGGGTCGATCTACACACTGGCAGAGCCCACTGGGTGAGTTAGACCAATATCCTACGTACCTGCCGGTATTCACCTCCATTCCTTCGAAAGTCGTTTTGCCGATCTACGTGAAGCCTCCGTCTTGGTACCTGAACAACGTGTAAATGAGACCGGTCATGTTATCGAAGCGGAGCTGTCACAACGGCTAATCAGGTTGCGGGAAAAGTACCTGCTGGGTACTTTGGATTCCGAGATACCTGGTTCGTCTGCGATGTCTTCACACCAAGTTGTTTCCTTCTCATTGGCCGCTTTACAGACGAAGGGCCAAAGACTACTTGCTCGTTCAAATTCTTTGGGCAAATCGATGTCTCCAACATCCCAGGCTATGTGATGCAGGAAATTGAGGATGAGATCGAGAAGCCCACTGGAGTTACCACAGCCCGGATACCTCCACTCAGCATGCAGGGTGTACTTGTGAGCAGGAATTGTGGTATCTTGTACGAACTCAAGGAGACTACTGGTGTCAAGTGAGTAGCGAGTTTACTCTGACCATCCGGATTCCTCTCAGCCATTTATATTCGCAGATCCCAAACTCTGTACCGCAGGATTACGACGTGTGAGTACGGAGCTTCACCAGCAGCCCTTTATCCTCAGACTGTTTGCCCGTAGATGCCGGGGCTGCGACAATTGTCAACCTGATCCTGTTACTACTGCTTTCGCGTCAAATTACGCGCAGTCGGTCTGCCGCGGGACTTGGGCGAGTGTCTCGCTATCCCTTCTTCCTGCAGAGCTTGGTCGACGCAGTAGCGTTCGTCGGGGTAAGTTCATGTAGTTCAAAGTCGTCAAGATGCTCACTAGCCGCGCCCTAGCATATCACGATGGCGATCATAGCGGACGGCCGTCCGTCCATCTCTGTGGTTGCACCCGCTGGCATATCCTGCATCCTCTTCGTCTATGAAGTGGTAAGAGCATCAATGAAATTTACGATTATCTGTCATCCAACTTACGGCTTTTGTAGCAATTTGCTGTCTTGATTGGCCAGATCCAAGCTCCGGAAGATAACATTCCTCCGCCTCCGCCGCCGCCTCCAGTTGTGAACCCAACACCTCCACCACTACCAGAAACAGATACCACGGACGAAAATGGACTTAGTCCGCAAGACACCCTGCCCACTATTGCAGTCACTCCACCGGCACAGCCTCCGCCTCCCGCAGCGATACCACCAGAACCACCGCGCTCATTCTTTCGTTTCCTCGTTCACCACATACGTACCGACCCCGGCGCTCGTCTATGTATGTGTCCGCTGGATCGTTTGCGATGATCTGGAAACTGACATGTACTATCCAGGGACGATCATGTCTTTCTGCCTCATTGTCGTGTTCCGTATTGTCGTAATGCTCTCACTGCCTTTGCTTTTCGTTGGGGGTCTGTATGCGTTTCTGTGGACGCCGCAGCTATACCGATCAGCTAGACGTGGCCGATCAAGCGGGCTTCATGCCGAGTACACCATTGGCGTAACGCTCTGCAGGCTGTTCTTCGTCCTCTGTAAGCATCATACAGCTCGATGACCGTCTTTCCTGTACTGACTCTGCTTCAGATTTCTTGACGTGCCCAAAGAATATCCTAGACGTTGAACCGCGCTGTGAGTTCTTCCGAGCAGTTGAGGTTGACTTGCACTGATGTAGGCTTCAGCATGGGTTTGGATTGTGGCTCTGGTAATGGCTATCCAGGTTGGTCTCCTGGGTATGCAGGAGCATCTCGGCCCAACGTTCTTCCTACCACAGCGAGTATGTCGTGCATGTTATTTTTTATATTTCATGCTCAACCTCAAGCAATTTTCAGATGACTCAAACTCAAACATATGATTACCACCCTTCAATTCCTCTACCGGATCCCGAAGCACCGGAACAGTCACTTGGGGATTGCTCTATCTGCATGGATGCCATTTTCGTCGACCCCTCGTTCCGTCAAAAAGGAGACGATGAGAAGGATCAGCTATTAGGATTAGGAAGATGGGGACAAGCTGCAAGCATGCGGAAGAGCTACAGTTTGGCGCCATGCCATCATCTATTTGTACGTCCGTCCCTGCTTTCTCTTCCCTGGTTGAAGCTGTCAGCTCATCTCTGCGGCGCCCACAATGTCAAGCACACGACATGTTTGGAAAGGGTGAGTTTTCATCGAATAAATCACGTCCATCTGTAGTCTGACAGTTATTGCTATGTCCCTAGTGGCTAGCAATCAAGGTACGATTTGACTTCGCACGTATCCCTGACATCAATCAGCGCCGTAACTCATCCTTGCCTTCAGAACATCTGTCCGCAGTGCCGACGACCTCTACCTCCTCTGTAACCTTAGAAAATGATACCCTCTGGACAGATCTTAGCTATAGTACTGCCTATATAATAAGATGCCGCAACGGTGGCCCGATAGCGTTGACAGAACCCAAGTATCGCTGAAACCTGATGAAGCTGTGCCCCGTGGACGAGTTGTCCTCACTCGTTGTCCAGATCTGCGCAGATGCGCGGAACAAGGAGTGCAGCGGTTCGCGGGAGATCTGCAGGCGGGCGTGGACCGTAGGAAACCGAGGGTGTGGCTCCGACTGGGGCGGAGTCTGGTGTGTGGGCGCGAATCAGGAAGGGGGATTGAGGGAAAGAGTAAACCGCCATGCCAGACGGCTCTTCTTCCTTCTTTACCCTGTTCCCCTCCCCGTGGTTGTGTATGATTATGTCCGTCTCATCCATCGTCTGACGGTACCATGTCAGACGATCCATCTCACATCGTTCGGTGAATACTTTCACCTCTCGCACCTGTTTACCGTGATCTAACCGCTACTTTATTTGCTATTGTTCATTAGCGAGGCGAAGACCCTCCAAGTCTCGTTGAAGGAGTTGCTGAAAACTCGCGATGTACTCGATAAGGAGGTAGAGATTACAAGAAAGAAGTGCGTGACGTTATGCTCTCACCGTCTGTGAGGAGTGCTGATTGTATGAACAGTTTACGCCGCCAGTATCTCCGCCTACTCTTCGTTCACCCATACGCGAAGGAATCCAGAGATGCGGAGACGCATCTGTGGATGCAAACCTCTTACTCCCTCATATCTATCTACAAGCAGCGGATAGCATCGTTGGACCGCGCCATTCAGAATCCCCCTCGCCAACCTCAGCAGAATGCCCAGCCACAGCGCGTAGTGGAATACCGAAAGCTCCTGCAACGATTCCGACAGTTCCTTGCGGAAGAGGAGCGATTTTGGACTCAGATTATTCTCAGATTCCGTCGCAACTTTGCCGTGGACGCGGCAGAACCCATTCTTACTGCGCTAGGGATTGTACCAGAGGAGGAGCCCGCCCCAGCAGGCACAGATACTGCAAATGGTGGTCGACGGAACCAGTATCAATTCCCTCAGGAAAGCGACACCCCCGAAAACACTCCGCCTGCAACCACTGCATCTCAGCGCGAAAGTCGACTCGCTATTCTGAGCAAGGCGTTGGTCTGTTTGGGTGACATCGCGCGGTACAAGGAGCAATATAACGAAGCCGGTGGGAGACCCCGTGCCGGACATGAGGACGGGCCTCCCGCTGTTGCGGCTGGGAAAAACAGCCGTGGCAGGAGAGGAGGCGCCCCACCCGCAGCTTCGAGCATGCTTCTGCCGCGCATGCGCGATTATAGTCGTGCGCGGTCTTGCTATGAGCAAGCGAGGTCTCTCGTCCCTCACGACGGGAATCCGTCTCACCAGCTCGCCATCTTGTGCTCCTATGAGAAGGACATGTTCAACTCTCTGGCACACTACTATCGGGCGTTGTGTGTTCGGCAGCCGTACGATACGGCTTCGGAGAACATGGGGACAGTCCTGAGTAGGGCTCTGGAATCGTGGCGGAATCGGCGAGCCAAGCGCGAAGACGAGAATCAGCCTGATGCAGGGTCTCTTCCGCCGAGGCTTCGAGTAGAGGGTATCAAGGACAAGATTATTGTCCTACACGCAATGTGGCGTGTTGGTCTAAACGAGTAGGTGCTTTTGTCAGATGACACGAGGAACCACGTTCTAACTGTCTATGATCTGAATAGTGAGGATAATATGGCCGGAAAGATACTGCAGGATTTCGAAATCCTAGTATCTGAGCGCGTTCTGCCGCTGGATATGATATCGAAGGTCATCGTGCTCTCGCAAGGCGCTTTATGGAAACATCGAATGGTCCGGCAGCCGTCGAACGGCGACAAGAAGGCGCGATCGCCTTCTACTGAGTCTCGCATCGCTACCCATCTCCTTGACCTGCATATCGTTCTCTTGAAGATCGCTTCCCGCGAACTGTCCGAAGTTCCTCCAGAGGATGCTGCGCAAGGAGATTTGGCCCAGCGTATTACAGCAGTTTTCCGGAGAACCATACCTGCTTTACGTATGGCTGGGAAGTGGGTCAGAGCTAATACGAGATATCTGTCGCAAGCCGCGGGGATCACGCCGGAATCGACACGTTCCAGGGGTCGTGGTCGAGAGGGCAAACAGACATCTTCCAAGGACAAGGCGACGCCCGCAGTCACCATACCTGATTTGGAGGCATTCTGGCATGAGTACATCCGATACGCCAACATCCTTGCAGCGACTTTCCCTTTGGATCGATTGTCACCGATGACGGCGCCTCTTGAGGAAGATATCGAGATGGTCGGCTTCTTACCTCTTCGCAAGTACATGATCACCGATGGCAAGCTTGCTGCAGCACCAGCGGGACAAGCTAAGGTTGATTTACGTGGTATGCCACCGTTAGAGGACGCGACTCTCGGATTGCATCCCAATGAAGAGCAGCTCATGAGGATTTCCGACATGTTGGTGGATATCAACGCTGTGGCGGAAGATGAGGTGGGTGTGCAATACTGGCCTGCACTTCGTACTGAAGCTCACATCATATTTTTCCTTCGTACAGAACACACCTGTTGCACTTATTGATGGAGTATTCGAATACCGGAAGCAATCACCGACTGCGCGAGCAGAGCAAATCAACGACGAAAACACCTCTACATCTGCGTACTCTCCTCACAATGGAGCCGTACATGCTGAGCGGACGGTCCCGGCTTATGATACCGATGATGACCATATGACGAGCGCAACTCAGGACGACGTGCCCGATGACGCAGTCAATCATGTACTGAAATCCTTTGAGAACGACGACTACGACTACGAAGAAATCGTCTATCCGTGAGTAATTCAACTGATAGAAATATGCTAGTAATCACATAATGAAATCCCAGTGACCTCCGATCTCCGTCCTACGCAATGAAGGCTGCTCTTGACCCCTCTACACCACCACGCCTTAGTCCAACCAGTCCCAAATCGCCCATATCTCCACCGTACAGCCCTCAAAAGCAGAAGCCGCTTTCTCCTCCCATGGCTCTTGAACCAAAGACAGCTCTTCCTATCGTACCTGCAGTACCTGCGGCACCTGCTCCTAGTGCCGGGGTCACTGCTGCTGAGCTGTTGAGCAACATGAGACTGCGTGCACCACAACATGTCCGTATGGCATCAGCGCCGACCGCTCCTCTTTCATTTGGGCCCAACGGGCCAGTTCAATCAATCTGGTCTGACGATCATGCTCGCCAGCATACGGACTCCACACTCTCCAGCTCTACGCTCGGCGGTACCGTCTACCACAACCCAAGCTCTCATATGCCTGCGCAGAACATCCCCATCGGCTACGCTCCTGCATCCTGGTCTCAAACATTACCGAGCCAGACTTCGACAACGAACTCGTTCCTCCAATCTTCGCAGGCGACGATGTATAACTCCCAACCATCACAGGGTTCCTACCCGAGTCCTGCTGCCGCGTCTAACCTGATTGGAGGGCACACAAGACTGCCCTCCGAATCTGTGTTCTTGCCACGGGGACCCCATGTACAGTCTCAGCCGCCAAATCACCGATACGACCCACTGCGGTCGTCTCTGCCCATCGGTGACCAAGTCAACATTCCAGCTAGAGGACTGAACGGCAATGGCAACCATCTTCCGCCGTCGACCCTATTCTCGGACACTATTTATTCCTCGTCACCCGGTGCACCATCATATCAGTCCAGGGACACACATGATCCCTACGGACATCCTCTTCTCCATTCTCGGGGACTGAGTACAGATAGGACCTACACGGCGCCATTCATTTCATCCTCGTCGATCTGGGGGAATCATCCTGGGTGATTTGCCGAATTTTAGCAAGGCTTCATTCTTCCGTATAACCAGTTCAAGGCTTGACACGACCCGTCTCTTTGCAACGACGCCGAGTTCACACGACAACTTTCGCGTGGCGACTTCGGCTTATGGCACTCATGCCGAGGAAATCGCAGCGGACATCGTATCGCTGCAACCTTCGCAGTAACGACCACAATACGAGCGTCCCCGCCTTCCGTCCTGCCGTCCCGCTTGTGCATCGAGTCGCAGATGTCGCGGTCATGCCCTCGCTCATCAATCCACCTGTATTCATAGTAGTATCCCGCTGTTCTCAAGTGCTTTGCTGTGATCGCTGTCCGTGTCCCTTTCTCCCATTTCCTTCTATGTATTCAACCTCTCTTCTTCCCCTACCGACCTTCGCACCCGTGATGGAGTGCGCTCTGTGCTATGTGTCTACTTCGTGATCGATCGCCATGATCTTCATTTCACTCTAGAGAAAGAAGTTGATATGGGCTCTACGTGGCGATATGTGGGCTCATAGTGTTGTCGTCGTTCAAGAAAAATGATATGGTATTATGCAGGCTGTGGTAGTACTATGTGTATGTGGCGGTGGGTGCAGGTGTGCATATGCACTCTGCGGTTGTATAGAAACTCCAGGAGTCTGTTAGAATCCAAAGAAAATCGGCGACATGCTCGTGTCGTGAATATATGCATCTAAGGTCGTCTAGTCGTCATCGTCGTCGTCACGGTCTCCATGATTGCGGAACAAGGCCATGAGATCATCCATGCCGAGACGCATGTTCTTGAGCTTGTCTCCTGAGAGCGCAGCGTTGGCGAGAGCCCTCTTCTTCTCTTGTAGCTAAAAACAGAGCGTCGCTCAGTGTTCAGTGGTTTATAGGCAGAAAGTGCATAAACTCACCTCAAGAATACGCTCTTCCACGGTGTTGGGGATGGACAGCTTGTAGATGTTCACGTCCTTGGTTTGGCCAAGACGGTGAGCACGATCGAACGCCTGGTCTTCCAACGCTGGGTTCCACCACATGTCGACGAGAATGACGTTGTTGCAAGAAGTCAAGTTGAGCCCTACGAGGTCATCTAAGCATCTGTGAGGAAATACAACACGAACTGGATACTAACCTGTGCTACCAGCTTTGAATGAGATCAAAATGACCTTCGTCTTCATGCTCTGCCTGATTGAGTCTAAAGACTCCTCGCGTTTCACCTTGTTCATTGAACCGTCATCTACAAATTTATGAGCGAAAATCCGGGGAAAGGATATGGGGAGACATACAGCGAACGTATCGGACGCCTGCATCCTTTAAGAACGGCTCAAGGAGGTCCAGCATCGACGTGAATTGCGAGAAGATAATGGTCTTGTCGTCGCCCTGGGACCTCTCGTCGATCTCTGCGAGAAGATCCATGACCTTTCGCGTCTTGGCGGAGTCCGGGGGCAAGTCAGAGCCGTTCCGCGCAGCGAGCGACTTTCGTCTAGCCTTCTGCACGACATCGTTACAGTCCGCACAGTTGTCTCCCGTACCCTTGTTCGAAGAGTTGAGTCTAAACATGATCGAGAAGTGTTCAGTGACGCGCGTAAGACAGTTCATCTGGGTTACTCACTCGACCTGGCAGACTTGACAACGTTTGATACCACTGAGACCAAGGCCTCCGAACATATCTGCGAGGTCGTCTGCAAGATCATCGTCGTTACCCTTAGCTGCAGCCTTCGGATCCACCGCTTCCGTATCCTTCTTGTAGTCCTGACTGACGAGGGAAGGATGGTTGCATGCTTGGCGCATGCGCAGCAGCAAGACCAACATGGAAGTATAAGCTTTGGCCACTTCGCCTTGTTGCTGCAGCTTCTCGACACTGGTCCTAACGCGTTCTTCGACGGTATCGTAGAACTTGCGTTCGTCGGGCTCGAACTCACAATGGACTTGCTGAACTATACGTTCGGGAAGCTCGAGCAGTGGCTTGCCGTTCAAGATGGTGGTCTTGGTCCGTCGCAGCATCGCTGCTTTCAAGACAACCTTACGGATACAAGTCAGCTGGGATCATCCAAATGTTTCTAATCTCGTACCTGCAGTCGCTTCATGGCACGGACTGGACGATCATTCTTGACAGGAGTCGCAATTTGCTCCTTGAAAGTAGGCCAATCGCTTAGAGGTTTCAAGCGAAGGAACTTGAGCAACGAGTATAGCTCCTCGACATTGTTCTGCCTGCGACCAACGACATTAGTTGGTAGATCCTGTGTGGTGTCAAAGTTGCTCACATTGGCGTTCCGGTCAGACACCAGCGGTACTTGGCTTCCAATGCGCAACAGGCGTTGGCAGCCTTGGTAGCTCGGTTCTTGATGTTGTGGGCCTCATCTGCATCACGTCAGTCCGATGCATGACAAAGGAAAATGACTTGAAAACGGACCCAAAACGATACGCCACCACTTGACACGGAAGAGAGCATCTTTGACCTTGCTCTTCTTCTTTTTCGGTATCGACTTGCCAATAGAGTCATCAGAATCGTCGTCGGATTCGTCCAGAGTGGTCTGCTTCTTCTTCTTGGGCTTGCTCTCATCCTTGCTAGGCGGGTCAAATGCGCCGTGTTCGGATGAGACAATGCTGTAAGACGTGACGACAACATGAGCCTTCATGAGGACTTCGGGATCTAAGAGAGATCTTCAGCACGCTTTTCGGGGGTAAGGTAGGAGAGCGCTATACGTACCTGTTGTGCGATTGGGTCCGTGGTGTTCGACAACACGGAGGCCTATGCACATCTTCTTGATTTCGCTGATCCACTGTCCGACGACAGCGACAGGACATACAACTCTGCAGACTCATATATCAGGTAAAGTTTATCTCGGAAATGCTATACTCACAATGTCGCCCTGCAGAAACCGTTCTTCAATTCGGATTTGGTCGGAAGGCCATCAACGATGCGAGTAAGGGTTTGAATAGTCTTGCCAAGACTACATGCGACAAATGAGCCAAGGTCTCATCGAATTGTCAACAAATTCCACTTACCCCATATCGTCAGCTAGGATCCCACCAAACTTCTTCCCTTTCTCTCGCTCAGCCATCCATCTACGTCCAATGACCTGGTGAGGCAAAAGCACAATCCCATCCTGGAACCCGTCCACGAGTGCATCTTCATCCGTGATCTCCTGTCCGTCGTCTTCCTGATGTACGTCGGCCACCAAATCCTGCAACGCTTTCTGAGCTTCCTGCGGGCTCATCCAGCCCTCGGCCATCTGGTCGATGGCTTTGAAGTCGAAGGCCTCCTCATTCGCATCGAAGGGCTTCGGGAGTGGGATTGAGAGACCGGCGTAACGATCAGGAGGTGCGTAAACGGGGGCTGATGCTTTGGTGGGGAGTGGCATTGGCGTCGGACGGGAAGGGCCTGCGTTTGCTTGGACGTTCTGGATAGGTGCGAAAGGGCTGGCACTATGCGTCGTGCATGAGCACACGCGCCGGGGAGTTAAATCGGAGGGCTTACTTGTCTTCTTCGTCGGAGTCAATGATTACGGTATGGCGAGCCTTGAGTTTAGCCTGACAATCTTGTGGGCGAGGCACCTCGCTGTTCGAGCTTGATGCGATAGACTGTCCAGATGCCCTGGTTAGCAAGATAACTAGAACGATTAGGTTATGCTTACGATGGCATCTGTAGGAGTCATTCCTTTCGTTGCGGGTTTCTTCAATGGGTTGAGGTCCGGATAAAGTCCACCTTCCTCTAGCATAGCCTTGCGTCTAAATAGGTCAAAGTCGAGTTAGCGTCGTTTACACGATGATGAAAAGGGTGTTCGCAAAGACGCGAAGAAGATGAATCCACGAATAATTGTACGTCACGTCAACCGCTGCACGGCGTATACGACGCGTGTTTCCGCAACGATCTGCTGGCCATCGGAGGGTCCGACGCGTCGTGCAGCCGCCTCTCTTCCTCGGCAGACCCTAAAGAGCAAAGTGACTCACAGTCTCTCCATTTCTGTCCCAGAGAAGGTGTGAGCAACGAGTCAGTCGTTGGCGAGGTTGCGGGGAGGAGAAGGGTCGTGGTGGAACAAGAGCAAGGTTGGAATTCGAACTTGACGCGCTTTTCGCGAAACGCGTTCATTAGGGCCCAACACGTGCCTCGCGTCGCCATCAAAAAACAAAGAGCTGCAGACGCGCTCCTTCGACGCACGTCCTTTGCTTTTGTTGGTTCGCAGATTTCTCATCGTGGCTCATTAGTATCTCACAAGTGCCCGGCATCGAGCATACGTCGAACTAGACCCTGAACATGTATTTGGGGTTGACACGAAAAAGAAAAGAGACAGCCCTGAGATTATTGGTCCTGCCTGATCATAAAGTACGTGACGATAAGTTGACGATCTGCGAGTGCGCTTTGTGGCTTCTATGAAAACTATATGGATGAGCAGCTTAGTATGTATATAGCGGACGACAATGCGATGTAGGGGGTATAATGGAATGTGGGGGAGGTATGAGGTTAAACAGGGTACGATCCTGTTTACTCGGGTTTTCTGCCAGCCTCGACTTCTTCGAGGGGTACGCGTTCGTACGGGCCTTTTGATGACGGTTTGGGCGGAGAGTTTTGCGATTCCATGTGCTTGACCCAGGTGTACGCGATGGAGCCAAAGAGAATGATCGCGATAGACGAAGCTCGTCCGCTTCGAGAAATGATAAGTCAGGCAATCGAGCTGTAGGTCAAGATATTCACTCACGTCGTGATAATGTCGTGGAACAGCCACATGCCAAGCAGCGACGCTGCTACACCACGCACTGCAGAGGATATCATGTGCGTAATTGGCGATGTAACTTTGATGGATAACAAGCTGGCGATGCTCATTAAAAACCCGAGAGCTCCCTGTAGAAGTATCGTCAGCTTAGCCCACAACGACAACACAGAATATACTCACCGTGACCAAAGAGCCCACCATGAAGGTTGTTCTGACGGACATACCAGACTCGGGTGCAGGATTGTCTCCGAACATCAAGTCCATGATTCCAGGGTGTTCTCCAACAAGGAGGATGACGGGGATGAGTGCAAAGGAGCTAAGCAAGTTCGTGTACCATGACAGGTGCAACGCGCTGCCCTTGACTACATCCAAGCTCTTCTTGATGACCACGGAATGCACGGCGGTGATCATGGAGCTCGCGACACCGAACGAGACACCGACCAAGGACACCGGGATAGAGTCGAGGAAGACACCGACGAAGAAGCCGAGTGTGACGATGGCGCAAGCCACTAGGACGAAGAGGGATGGTCGGGCATGGAGGAATATGTAGGATGTCACGACCGTGAAGGGGAGCACCATTCCACGAGCGACCTGGTAGAAAGACGCGTCTACATAGGCGAGTGTATAGTTGCTGAAGCTGTGAACCGCGACAAACAATCCGTGTCAATCAACTATTCTTGGAGGGATGAACGTGAGACGCACCTCAAACCAATCACGTTCAAGCCCACCATTGGGATCAACCCCTTGCATACTTGCAGATTCAGCTCCAGTGGCAATTGAAGCAGTCCCAGAAGGTGCGCAATCAAGAATAGAACCACCGCGATGACTAGCTGGGAGAAGAGGAAGAATAGCGGAACAACTGTGGTGTTCAATACCCATTTGTTTCTGTGCGGGGAAAGAACGGAGGTAGATGTCAGAAATAGACATTTGAACAGCATAAAGAAGACAAACGCCATGACCATCTACACCATTCCGTGCCCCGACATTGTCAACACCGATTTCTCGACCTGGAATCATCGCAAGTACATACCGCCAGCGCGGCTACAAGATAGAAGAGGACTGTCGCAGTCTGGGTGTCGAATTTGAGCATCCTTCATTTGGCACGGTTTGAAAAGAGGACACACCACGAGACCTCTTGAGGGTGCACTATGTCCATTGCCGTGCGATTGGGACATCTTTGGGGCCAAACCGGTCAACCAGGAGGAGAATCAGGAGAAGAGTGCTGGTGGCAAATTGAAAGCCAGGCTTCCAAGCTGCCGGCCGACTGCTGGCAGCATCGGGAATGGGCGCCTCAAACTACGCGCTGAGGCGGGGTTAAGTATAATATTAGCCGACGCGCGACGTGGCAGTGAACGCTATCTTTCCTCTCTTCGTTGTCTTTTCGAGACTCTCGTATGCAATTGCATTCAGTGAGAAGCATCCGAATCCTCGACAAGAATTGTGCAAGGCCTGGGCGATTCTCCGCGGCAGTGTTTAGGCAGTGTCACCGCTCATGAGAGTGGACCCACATCGCATAAACAGGCTCCCCGAGTCGGGTGCAAACTGTCTCGTGATGCAGAAATGATTTGTCGTAGGTCGGTGAGTGCTCGCTAGTTACATGCACCCTCACCGAGGGTTGAACCGTTTAATCTGAACTACGACTGTGTTAGCGATTCCAAAAGACATTCGATCGCAAGAACGGATTCGGCATCACTCGGACAGATCGACCGCGGCTCTGTGCTATGTTCGCGATCGGATGTCTCAGTCTGTACAGGATGACATGGAACACGAAGACCAGACTCAAACATGGCAACGCACGGGCTCAACGATGAGACAGACAGCTCCTTACACCGATACCATTGATGTCGGAGTTAGAAGCTTACAGTTTCAGCGTCCTGGCTTACCACTTCGTTGTTAAGACTATTTGAATCGCGCCTCGAGATTCTTTATCCATGATACGCTCTGCTCGTATCAATCTTCGAAGCTTCAACACCCCTTTTGGTGTCTCTGTTTCCGAGCATCACATGGCTTGACTCAGCGGGTACGATCATCAACTCACTTCAAGTTCTCTATATAACCAGCCGGGCTCCCACACTGTCGTTCGACGCGACCCGCAAACCTTCGAACTCTTTATACCGCACGGCCATACCTAAAGGATGTTATCTCGTGTAGAAGATGTTCTCGCCAAAGGTACCTATGACTACATAGTGATCGGTGAGCAGACGTCTTCCTCCATCCCACGGATGATTCTGATGATTAGAGCTATGTAGGCGGTGGGGTGGGTTATTTATGCTACTGAAGCCATTGCGAAAACGTTGACCTGGGTCTTTCTGCCACCCAGACTGCTGGTTTGACTCTCGCATCCAGATTGGCCGAACAGTCATCGCACACGGTGCTGGTGCTGGAAGCTGGACCTGACAATTTGAACGATCCGGCACTTCGTGAGCATGCATGACCTTCTCACGCTGTCAGCTATTATACCTTGCATCGTCTGCAGTTCTGCCCGCATCTTACGGTGCTCAGTTCCGCAATGACGCGTACTGTTGGACCTACAAAGTTGTACGTCGATTTGCTGTGTTTTTGATAGACCGCGTTCCTTGGCATTGACGGGTCGTATGGAATAGGCAAAGCAACGTCATACTGTGGATCGCGAAAACATTTGGGACCGGTGTGTTTGCTCATCGATGTCCCCTACCGCATTGTTTTCTCATTTGTCATCTCAGTGGTAAAGGGCTAGGTGGATCGTCTGCTGTCAACTTTATGTGTTGGTTGAGGCCAAGCAAAGACGATATCGACGGTACGTGATTCCTGTCACCGATGTCCAGTCTATCTCATCGTTCCTTGTCACCTCGATAGATATCGAGCGATTGGGAAATCCTGGATGGAACTGGAATCACTTGGATCGCCTGCTCAAGAAGCTGGAAGGGTGCGTCTGGTTCCAATCCCTGCTTGCTTTATATAAATGACAAGCGATCACAGGTATGTGCCGCCATCGAACCCCAAAGTAATGAACGGAATGGCCAAGCTGGCAGATGGTAGACTGGGGACTGACGGACCTCTGAGCATCTCGTATCCTCCTGCAGCGACTGAATTGGAGATGTTGACTCTGGAGGTATGCTTTCTATGGATCTGCGTGAAGGACTATTCGGAGGCTGACTTCGTATACAGTCGTTGAATGCAATGGGCATACCGATAGCACCGGATCCGGTGAGTCTTATGATTAGGATATGGTCCGTATCGGTATACTGACATTCGTACAGTTCGGCGGGGATGTAAGTAATGTGAAAGAAAGAGATAGTCAAGTCCTGACACGAACATTATCCCCAGATCAACGGCGTTTGGATCACACCCAATGCCTACGACGCAGTCTCTCACACTCGCAACTACTCTGCTACGGTAGGTACCATTCTATGCATCTGTCAGTCGAGTCCGCTAATCGTACCACAGGTTTTCTATCTCCCAAACAAAGATAGAACCAACCTGCACGTACTCACCAAGGCATCTGTTGGACGCATCCTGACAGAGAAGAGCGGCAACGGCAACATCACCGCTACTAGTGTTGAGTTCTATCATGGGGGTACGAAGTACGCTGTGAAAGTGGGTAAGGAGGTGATCGTCAGCGCAGGGTGAGTCGAAGAATTTTTGGCCTGCAGTCTTGGGGGGATGCTCAGCTTGTATGTACAGAACTTTGAAGTCCCCCCAAGTGCTTGAGCTGTCCGGGATCGGGAGGAAGGACGTCCTCGACAAGATCGGCGTTCCAGTGGAAGTGAACCTCTCCGGGGTCGGCCGGAATGTGCAAGAGCATATTTTTCAAGCGATGAGCTACGGTAAGCCATATCGTTCTGATTTCATCGCAAGATTACTCACGACCCTCCCACAGAGCTGAAGGACGATGTTCCGTACGAAACCATCGACATTCTTCGTGACCCCATCCTAGCGGCGAAGCAGCGTGAACTCCAGTAAGTGATTCTGCTGACGGGAAAGCTGCCTCGCATCTCATGTCGTCGTCCAGTGCTACTGGTCTCGGGGCATATACCACCGGCATCGTCGAGTTTGGCTATATGCCTCCAAAGTCAGTTTCGCCCGGTGCACAAAAGGCCGTGCAGAAGGCGAAGGAAGAGATTTGCAAGAACTGGGATACCTATCCGCCGGAGCTGCAAGCTCAATACGAGGTCGAGATTGCTCGTATTGATAGGGAAGCCCCGTCGTGCGAGATCATCTTGTTGAAGGGTTTCTTCGGGATGCCTAGTACGTCGAACAGGTGGTACTTCGTAGTCAGCTCAGACTTCATTCCTTCGTGCAGACCCACCAATTCCGGGCAAGAAGTACATCAACTTCTTCAGCTGTGTCAATCATGCGCTATCCAGGGGCACCATTGTAAGTTTGCTTCTTCATCACCGTCAACATCGGGGTGCTGATGTGAACGATCACAGCATGCGATCTCCTCCGACCCCTCCGATGAACCTGAATTTGACCCTCATTACTTTGAGCAAGATGCAGGTGCGATTTTGTCTCGTGCAATTGTCGTTTATGTGACTTAGACGATTGTTTCTAGATCGGAAGATTCTGGAGGAGCAAGTTCACTTCATCAGGAAGGTCACTTCGACTGGGCCGTTGAAAGATGTTGTTGGTGAGCCTTGAATCCGAAGCTCACCGGCGTAACACCTGACATCTAACGAGCTACTGTATTTCAGTACGAGAAGTAAACCCAGGACCCGATGTTCAGAATGAGAAAGACATAAGAGGTATGATCCCCTAAACCTATCTGGGAGATTGATTCTCAAACACCGAAATTAGATTGGGTTGAGAAATACTTCAACACCGTTTGGCGTACGTTTGCCACTGCTGACAAGCACGACCCTGCCACTGATATCACTGTCCTCAGACACCTGCGGTTCATGTTCCATGATGCCTCGAGAAAAGGGAGGCGTCGTCGACACCAAACTCAAGGTGAGTGCAACGGTTAACCTTCATTCCGCATTGCTGACGTGGTATCCGCAGGTGTATGGTACGAATAACATCCGAGTTGTTGATTTGTCGATTCTGCCTATCCACATAGCTGCTCATCCGTTGGGTCAGTCCTCTTAGGGGTTTTTTTTTCACGTGAGACATGCATTGATTGAATATTCTTTTGAACAGCTACGGTCTACGGTATTGCTGAACATGGTGCGCGAATGTCGTCGAGCTTGATTGAACACAGATCTGATCTTCCATTGTTTCGCAGGGTTGGAATGCATCTTGGAGACCGTGTGATTTGGGCATCTACCTTGGTATCATCCTAGTGTCATCAGTATGCCTGGGGTATGCAGTAGGAGAGGCCCATTCTTGTTATTAGAGAAATTGTCATCAATGTCAACACTCGGTACTCACTGTCAGTCGGTAAGACCACTCTTCAAAAAGATATCCGGTTCGAGGCTAATCGAGGCCATGGTGTCATACGTGCGAAATTGCAATCATGGGTGCGATGGCCGAGCGGTCCAAGGCGTGTGACTCAAGCGAAAGCTTGCCTCTATATAGGGGTTTCTCATCTGGGTAACCAGGCGTGGGTTCAAATCCCACTCGCACCAATAGAAGAGCCGCCATCTCTGTTTTTGCTTGGAATGTGACATAGTGCAGCTCATGTCATTATCATTTTGCAGAGTCTTTACAGTCATGACATGCTGCAAATGTCCACTCCATCGCCAGGTCGAGCTTCAAGGGACTGCGCAAAGTTTCCATTCTAGATGAGCTCGTGGCGACGAGTGCATGGGCCCAGGGATCTTAAACGAGTCGTAACACAGTGATGAAGCACTTGCAGATCAATCAAGCTTCAAGTATGGGTCCTACATGATGATAATTCGACCGAATCACGATCATACAATGACTGGTGGCCGTTACGTCGCCTTCAAGATGCATTCTAGGGCTACAATGTAACAGATGGTCAAACGAGTGTTCTGCGACGCTAGGCGACATTTCACGTACCATGCTCGGCGATACCGTAAACCGTCGCTGTTCAAAGGAGTACGGAATCAGTACCTCTATCACACGTTGGAGAGTACTACAAATGGCTGACCCAACGGATGAGCGGCCATATGAATAGGCAGAATCGACAAATCAACAACTCGGATATTGCTTGTGCCATACACCTTCAGGTACGCACAGTGTTAGCGTCGCTCATCGAACACAGGACGTAGCACCGACCTTCAGATTGGTATCGACTACACCCCCCTTCTCGCGAGGCATCATAGAGCAAGCACCACACGTGTCTGTGTGTGAATGATATAAGTAGGAGAACTATGGTCGTAGGGAATAAGAAGCGTACGCCATACGGTGTAAAAGTATTTCTCGACCCAATCTATGATTCAGTGTTCGGCATGAGTAACGAGAAACTCTGGAATTAGCATATGGCACCCATACCTCTGATGCTTTCTTCGCTCTGAAAATCGGGCCCAGGATTAACTTCTCGCGCTGGAATCCATAGTATATGAGCTTTTGCATCGGCAACATCCAAGTCAAAAGGCTCACCGAGGACGTCCTTCAATGGCCCGGTCGAAGTGAGTTTCCTAATGAAGTGGACTTGCTCCATCAAAATCTTCCGGTCTAGAGATGCTTTCAGTCCATGTACACGACGGCACAAATGGAGAACGTTCTCACCTGCTTCTTGCTCGAAGTAATGGGGATCAAATTCGGGTTCAGTTGAGGGGTCGGAGGAGATCGCATGCTGCGGTCACTCAAGTCAGCCCACTGATATGTACGATCAAGCAAGCGTAAGCCAACTCACGATGGTGCCTCTGGACAGCGCGTGATTGACCATGCTGAAGAAATTGAGGTGCTTCTTACCTGGTCCTGGCGAGTCTGAGCGAAAGCAGTAGCATCAGTATTCAACACGCTAATCTCTAGAAGTTGCTGAGACATACTAGGCATCCCGAAGAAACTCTTCAGTAACAGAATCTCGCAGGATGGGGCTTCTCTGTCGATACGTGCGATCTCGATCTCGTATTGTGCTTGCAGCTCTGGTGGGTACGAGTCCCAGTTCTTCAGAATATTTTCCTTCGCTTGCTGTATAGCCCTTTCTGCGCCGGGAGACACCGTTTTCGGAGGCATGAAGCCGAATTCAATCATGCCAGATGTGTGCACCCCTGTCCCCTGTATACTGCACGACAACGTAAGACACAGATAAGCTTCGTAAACTGAGCCACTGACTGGAGTTCGCGTTGCTTGGCCGCCAGGACAGGGTCGCGGAGGACGTCGAGAGTCTCGTACGGAACGTCATCTTTCAGCTCTGCGAGAGGTATGTCAGCTATATCTTATGGTGACTCCAAATTCGCATATTTAACCTTACCATAAGTGATCCCTGTACAGATATGCTCTTGAACGTTCTGGCCCACTCCTGGAAGAATGTTCTTTACGAGAATATTGATCTTGTCAAGGATCTCCTTTCTACCAATCCCGGACAGCTCCAACACCTGAGCCGATTTCAGTCCTCTGTGAATTGCATGATGAGTACGATCCTGATATCAAAGATTGAGAGCTTCGCCTTACCCTGCACTGACGATCACTTCCTTAGCCGCTTTCACGACGTAGTTCTTGCCCTCATGTGAGAACTGGACGCCAGTGGCGGTGAGGCTGCCATGGCTGGCCTTCTCTGTTACGATACGTGCGACGGATGCGTTGGTAAGAACGTGCAAGTTGGAGCGATCCTTGTTGCGAAGGTAGATCTGTTACCTGGTCAGGAGCTACTAATTGACATGCATGGACGTGATACGTACAGTGGCGGAGTAGGTACGGGTGTGAGTTACCGGATCGTAGACGTTGGGTGTCAGATAAACACCGTTCACCTGGCAATTTTTGATTGTATAAGCACGCAATACCATCCTCGTCTAATGATCGCTCACATTTCCGCCGAACTATGGTGAAAACATTAGAAGATTGATGACATTCATAGCGTAGAGACTCACGGGATCAGGTGCAACAGGAACACCTATCTTATTGAGCGACTATATAGAACGTCAGGCTCTTGAGTCCTCCTTCGCGTGAGGTCATTACCCGCTCACCTTCAGAGCCAACATCTCAAGTTCGGTTCGAGCAGGAGGGAAAGAAACTCCCAGAGGCCCGTCTGTTCCCAATCTCCCCTCTGCTAGCTTGGCCATCCCGTTCATTGCTGTGGGGTCCGATGGAGGCACATAACTGTGGCGGTCAAAATTCTGAGTCAGTCACACAAACTAATCGACGACGACAGAGGTTTGACGAACCCTTCAACCTTTTTCAGCAGGCGATCCAGATGCTTCCAATTGAATCCGGGATTTCCAAGCCTTTCAATGTCTGTGATGAACACGCACGTGAGTGTATACTCTCGTGTGAGATGGCAGCTACACACCGTCAATGTCGTCTTTGCTCGGCCTCACATAGCACATGAAGTTGATCGCAGATGAGCCACCCAACCCTTTACCGCTGATGTGGCGTATGAGACAAGTGGTGCGAAAGCTATGAGCAAACTCACCGCTCCCAATTCATCTGGCGGTTCTGAGCATGAGGTTGCTTGGCCTGTGCCATAAAGCAATTGTAAGTTGCGTGAATAAATTCATCTTTTCAACAATTTGGAGAGTTGACGTACGGTTTTGTAGACATAGGAGTACGCGTCATTGCCGAAATGAGCCCCGTAGGATGCGGGAAGGACTACAAGCACCGTAAGGTCAACTGAATGGCAGCTCGCGAAGGTGACTTACGAATTGCCTGATCATCCAAGTTAGCAGGTCCAGCTTCCAACACGAGCACTGTGTGCGTTGACTGTTCCGCCAATCTGGACGCAAGAGTCAGGCCGGCAGTCTAGGTACGCGAAATGTATACGTCAGCGCGTTCGCAGTTGCTTCGAGAGCAAAAGCAACCTACCCCGCCTCCTACACAGCTCTCATTGTCAGAGTAGCTCAGTGACTCGGAATGAAGATTGTGGTTTACTCACCGATCACCACATAATCATAGGGACCGTGAGCGAGGACGTCGTCTACACGAGATAACATCTTTTGGCTGTTGATGTGTCAAGTCACTCAAGTGGGAATTCGGTAGTTTGAACGACACTGCGAGTCTTGTTGGTTATATAGCGCACAGAGTGAAGCGACTTCATGATCGTATCCGCTGATTCAATGTGTCAACCCGCGACGGCGGATAAGAGAAACAGGAAATAGAAACAGAGGTGAGGCCTCGATCAGGGGCCTCGAAGCTCTGGAGATTGGATAGGACGTATAGTGTCAATGAACAAGACCTTCGCATGGGGGTCCAAAACCGTGACTGCCGCTCCGACATGAGACCGCTGTAGCCAGAATTTGAAGAACCGGACCCAGGGGAGCCATCATCTTTGCGACCGAGCATCCTCTTATTTCGAGTCTTTCTGCGCATATTGAGGGACATCTCTTCGTCTGGTTCAAGACAGAGCAGTCTGTACGTCGAAAAGCAGTTAGAACACTCACAAATGTGTATTGGATTTTGGTTGGATCAGGGAAGACTTTGGGCTCGGACGTGTTGTCGGCGGAAGAAAGACCGGCTCGGCCCGGCATCAGCACAGCCGCTCCAGCCAATTATAGAAGTCCTCGGTCCGATTCGGAACTCTGGGCGAGGAGAGCTCCGAATTGTCCAGACTCCAAGTGGCGGAGACTTGGTTCGAGACGATTACTTGTCTACCTTTCTCTTGCTCGGAGAGGTAGGATATGGCATCCTTGCTCGGAGACTGGTCCTCCGGAGAGAAAGTTTCTCAGTCCAGTCCACACTCGATCTCATCCTGCTTCTTTTCCCCTTCTCGACTTGGATATCAACCTCTTCATCCGACAGCACTGCGATCGAACAAACGACAGAAATGTGACAAACCGGGGTCTTGAGCTATGACGGCACTAGTACTCTACAACCCCGCTACATTACTCACATCCGACCGTCGAAGCTATCATATCGCACGATATTTGAGGTGTAAGAACAGAGCAATGTATCTGGACGTGTACTCAGACCGCCGTATCGAGAATGCACTCCAAGGCTGTGAATATTTGATGAGCATGAGTTCATCCAGTCATTACTTACATAAATAGCACTTACCATGCTCAGCGATACCATAAACAGTGGCTGCAAAGTATCCAAATAGTCAGTGCCGCGTGAGCCACACGAAGTGAGCACCGTAAACTCACCGAGAGAATGTGCAGCAAAAAGGATCGGAATGATGGATAAATCAACGACGCGGATATTGCTCGTACCGTAGACCTACAAACGCGAAATCAGTGGTTCGTCATTCCGTAAAGCCCCTGAGCTTCGTACCTTCAACTGAGTGTCGACGACACCACCTTTCTCTTTGGGCAACATAGAGCATGCACCGGCGGTATCTGAGGGTGGTACTACATCAGCAAGCGACTCGTATGTTCAGATTCGATACGTACGCCGTACGGTTCCAAAAGACTTCACGAGCCAGTCTGTAGTCAAAGGCCGTTCAGAGACGAAGAACAGGGACCTTGATATCGCGCCGCAACGCTCACCTCTAACGGCTTTCTCGGATTGGACGTCAGGACCGGGAGTTATTTCTCCAGCTACCACATCGCCGATCGTCACTATCTCGGCTACAGCGACGGCAAGGAACGGTCAACTTACCGATTATCTCTTCGAGTGGACTCGTTGGTGCCAGCTTGCGTACGAAGTGCACCTGTTCTTCCAAAACCTTCCGATCTGTTGGTTCTGCGTGAGCGAGTGCGCACGTCTGTACAAACGAACAAATCCGCACCTGCTTCAAACTCAAAGTAGTGAGGATCGAATTCAGGATCCTCAGAAGGATTACTAGAAATGGCGTGCTATGAAGCTTCGATCAGCACTTGTGCACCGAACAGGGCGAAGTAGGAGCAATGCGTACGATGGAACCCCTAGACAACATATGATTGGCCATGGTGAAGAAGGTGATATACTTCTTGCCCGGTACAGGCAGCTCTACATAGGCGGTCGATCAGTAGATCTGCAGCTGTGATTGACATGTACTTACTTGGCCATCCGAAGAAACCTTTGAGCATGGAAAACTCGCAGCACGGGGCGTCTCTGTTGATGCGCTCAAGTTCTATCTTGTACTGTGCTTGAAGTTCAGGAGGGTAGGAATGCCAATTTTGAAAAATGTGTGCTTTGGCTTCTTGCTTTGCTTTATCAGCATCGGGAGATACTTGTTTCGGTGGAATGTACGCGAATTCAATCATGCCGGACGTGTGGGCTCCTGAACCGGCGGCACTGAGAGTTGAGAGAGTATGAGAATCGGACGAGTTGATGAAGGGAAATTACTCACTGCAACTCGAAGTGTTGAGCAGCTTGCACAGGATCACGGAGTAAGTCGATCGTCTTGTAGGGAACGTCGTCCTTGAGCTCTGTAAAAGTCGATGAGATCGGTTCCGTATGGTATGAGGAGAACGACGGTGCACCGTAGCACATTGCAACGCAAATATGTTCCTGCACATTCTGTCCAACGCTCGGGAGGTCCACGACAACAGGGACGTTGATCTTATCGAGAACGTCTTTCCTTCCTATGCCAGAGAGCTCCAAGACCTGAGCGGACTTCAAGCCTCTGGAAAGGCTGTCAGCGGTATCTTCGATGCTAGAGAAAGCGCCACTTACCCTGCGCTGACAATCACTTCCTTTCCAGCTTTCACGGTGTAGCTTTTTCCGCCAACTTCAAACTCAACGCCGGTGGCAGTGACGGTATCGTCGGAGTTTGTCGTTGTGGCGATGCGGACCACCAGGGCGTTCGTAAGAACGGCCAGATTGGTCCGATCCTTGTTCGGTAGATAAAACGCCTAACACGCGTGAGCGCGGTAAGAATTCGTAGATGGGTTTGGGAACATTCATGAAAGCACTTACTGTCGCAGCGAAGGAACGGGTGTTAGTGGCAGGGTCATAGGTGTTTGGTGTTATCCAAACGCCGTTGGTCTACAAGAATCCTCAATAAGAGTCGCCATATATACCGAGAAGTGCACTTACGTCGCCGCTAAACTGCATATATTGTCAGTGACAGAGTTGCCGAAGAGGTGGAGGAGTACTCACATAATCAGATGCCACAGGTACGCCTGCGTTATTTAATGTCTATCCAGCAGATACTCAATGTCGCCCTCTGCTGCATGGTGCATAGACTGACCTTGACGGTTAACATCCCGAGCTCATTTCCGTAGGGAGGGAATCCGAGCTTCAGAGGACCATCAGTCCCGAGTTTGCCGTCCGCTAGCTGAGCCATTCCATTCAAAGCGTCTGGGTCCGAGGGAGAAACGTAACTGTTGGCAGCATACCGTCAGTCAGGCCGATCCAATGGTGAGATAGAGCCTTGCTGACCCTTCGACTTTGCGTAAGAGGCGATTGAGATGGTTCCAATTCCAGCCAGGATTACCGAGCCGTTCAATGTCTGGATAAATCATGCAGCGCCGTCGTCAGCAACAAAGCAGCTCAAAAACCGTGTCAACGCACCATCAATATCATCCTTGCTGGGCCTTGTATAGCACATAAAATTGACCGCAGAGGAGCCACCCAGGCCTTTACCGCTGATAGCAAAGAGTCAGTGGAGGTGGAAATTCCGGTTGGTCGGGCAAATTCACCGATGCCAAACATGCTCTGTGTTGTCGGCATATCGTTGCTTGGTCTAGTAGTACATGAAACACGTTGACAACATGAGACATCTTCTTGTAGAAGCTCTAGTTGAATCGCGCACCACTTTGTGCGACCAGGCGTACGCGTCGTTGCCGAGCTGGGCGCCATAAGTTGCGGGAAGCACTGTGCATGAATGAGCAGGAGATTCGTTGAGCACGGCCAACGGCGAACTCACAAAGGGCTGGATCGTTGAGGTTGTCTCCTCCAGCTTCGAGGACGAGCACGCTGTGCGAACTGTGTTGAGAAAGCCTGCTTGCGAGAGTAAGACCGGCTGTCTACAAAATATTAAAGGCACGATGATCAACCTCAGTATCTCGTGGGCTGCAGCAACGAACAACATACGCCACCACCTGCATTGGCCGTCAGCATCCTGATCTACTTGGCTGAGCATGAAGGTGAACTGACCGATCACAATGTAGTCATAGGTGCCTTTGGCGAGGACATCTTCAACAGATAAAATCATCTCGAATTTAGGATTGTGGTGGCTGAAGTAAGGAGTTTGAGGTTATTGACGGATGTCGAATGAAAACATTGACTGGGGGCCTTTATAGTCTTGCTCAAGCGTCGGATATGTTCTAACGGCAGAGTGTGGGTCGACTTGAGCAGCAGCGGTGCCGAACACTTACGAATGTGGCGGTCATTCAGTGATGAGCATGGGATGATTCCGCACTCCTCGCTATCCAAGGCAGTAAGGCGGGACGATGGTCGTCACCTATTTCATTTGCCAAGCCTAAAGACACCAACCAATACCAGCAAAGCCTGCATCTGAAGCTTGCCCACGCCATGTGAAGCTGAGACATTCTCGATGTATGGCGCTGTAAAAACCGACAAAGTTTCGGCACAAGTTTCAAAACTTGGTTCTCAACGATGACTTCCAAAAAGTCCAAGACTCCAAGAGAGGGATCGAAGATTCTGCATGCCGTAACATAAAGACTACTGCATGCTGTACAGCACGACAAAACGATCGGAGTCAGTCACCGAAAGATGTAACGGCCGAAATGAACTTACGCGTCAAGTACATCTCAATGGCCCGGGGTACGAAGTGGGTCTCGTGAGTCTAGGAGAGCGGTATCGTTGAAGGAATCAAAGGTTCTGAAGGAAGAGCAACTGAAACGATTAAGCAACCAAACGACGTGCACGCTAAAACTACGATCGAGCGGGACGCCAAGCAAACGCTTGTAACATCACGTGCAGCCTTTCCCAATAAGGTGTTTCTTTTCCACGACGCGCGACGCGTCGCGTCGTGGCCAATTGTCAATGAGCCGTTGTCTGCAACTCTCACCTGTCGAATCCTGGCTGCTGGTGTATCTTCCTTCGCGTATTCTCCGCCCACTCATTCCGCCAACCGTGTCATTTCGCGCGTATCGAGACGCGCACTTCCTACCACTGTCGTCATAGGAGGCAGAACAAATGAGCAGCGATGATGAAGCAGGGGGACCCGCCCCGACTCAAGGTCAAATGGGTGATGGCAATGCCTGTAAGCTTCTTGGCTTCGTTTTGCTGAAGCTTTCCGGCTGAGATGGAGTTGCTGCCCACAGTCCCGGAAGACACGTTCCGGATCATGCTCGCCACAGACAACCACATCGGGTACAACGAGCGAGATCCAATACGAGGGCAGGATTCAATCAACACGTTCAGAGAGATCTTGCAGTTGGCGGTCAAATATGAAGTGCGTTGTAATACACCATGACGACAACCTACTCTGCTAACATTACTACACCTCTGACAGGTCGATTTTGTGCTGCTGGCCGGGGACCTCTTCCATGAAAACCGTCCCTCACGAGACACTCTGTATCAAGTAATGGCACTGTTGCGCGAATATTGTTTGAATGACAGACCCATACAAATCGAATTGCTGAGTGATCCAGACGAGGGTAGAGCAGCAGGCTATTCGTGCGTAACCCTCCGTTCTGCATTGTGTCTATCCCAGGCTCAAACGCAGGCTGCGACTCAGTTTTCCGGCCGTGAATTACGAAGACCCCAATTTGAACGTAGGAATGCCTGTGTTCTCGATACATGGGAACCACGACGATCCTCAAGGCGCAGGACCGGTGAGTACTCTTCCGGTCCTCGTTCCCATGTAGAGCGTCACTTACCTCCCGTCTCATGTGACCAGCAAGGAGCGCTCTGTGCACTAGACATGCTGTCCGTGAGCGGTTTAATCAACTACATGGGCAAATTCGACTTGCCAGTGAACGGCGCGGAGGCACTCAACAGTGGGATTGCCGTCAAACCCGTCTTGCTGAGAAAGGGCGACTCCAGATTGGCTCTATATGGTATTGGCAATGTCAAAGACCAGCGTATGCACTTTGAGCTGCGGAGTAACCGTGTTAGGATGTTCATGCCCAAAGACAAAGATGATTGGTTCAACGTGTTGTTGTTGCATCAGAACAGGTAGGTTCTCCCGCACGGTTGTTATCCATGTACTGATGTGACGGTGTTCAGGGTACCGCATGGACCGCAACAGTCTGTACCAGAAGGCATGTTTGACGACAGTATCGACTTGGTTGTTTGGGGTCACGAACATGATTGTCGGATTGAACCTGAAATCGTCGCTGGCAAAAAGTATCGAATCACTCAACCTGGCTCGTCTGTGGCGACTTCACTTGGCGACGGAGAATCTATTGAGAAGTAGGTGATTACGCAAACACCCCTAATCTTAAACACTGACACTCGAACGTTCAGGCATGTGGGGCTACTCGAGATTCATGGGAAGGAGTACAAGATGACCGCCATACCTTTACGAACTGTGCGTCCGTTCGTGTTGGATGAATGCTCGTTGGAAGAAGTCGCAGAAGAGGAAGGACTAGACCTGACCGACCGGATGGAGATCACCAAGTTCCTGAAGAAGAGGGTAACCTCACTCCTCATATTTTCATCACCACGACGTACTAACTGAGTATGCCAGGTCAACGAGCTCATCGACAAAGCCAACGCTCTCTGGGACGAACGCAACGTTCAAGCCGTCGAAGCTGGCGACGTCGAACTCCCTCGCATGCTCCCGCTTATCCGCCTGAAAGTTGACACTACCGGCGTCAGCGAGATGTCCAATCCCGTACGGTTCGGGCAAGAATTCCAAGGCCGCATCGCCAACCCTCGAGACGTCCTCGTCTTTCACCGAGCAAAGCGGTCTGGTGCTCGTGGCGGCAAAGTCGTCATGGAGCAGCCTGAGCTGAGCATCGATGACCCGAGTTTGTCGATTGCAGAGAAACTGTCGAGGGTGCGGGTACAGACGCTTGTGCAGGAGTATTTGGCAGCGCAGGAGTTGCAGCTGTTGGGTGAGGCGGGGATGTCAGATGCCATTGAGGCGTTTGTGGACAAGGATGACATTCATTCCATTCAGAAGTACGTGTCTACACTCCCTGCTAAGGAATGTACCTGACGCTTCTGTAGTCACGTAGCCGTCTCACTGAAGAGCCTGATGAAGGGCGTTTCCGCGGAGGAGACTTTCGTCGAGGAAGATGACTTGGATGAAGCGGTACAATGTTTCGTCATTGTACGTTGGCCGTGAAAGCTGACATGTGACTTAGGTGGAGAAGGTGAGAGAGCGCCACGAGCAGGAGTACCTGGATCGTCAGAGAGATGGCAGAGGCGCGGCCAAGGTGTGTTACCACCTCACCTGACCGTTTCTTTCCCCCGGCTTACCCTGATCTCGTCCTCAGGCGAAGGGCAAAGCACGTGCCGAAGAGTCCGATCGCGAATCGGTGGACTCCATGATGATGGACGTAGACATCGGCGCTGGTGGCTCTGACTTTGAAGTGCTCGAGTCAGATCCACCGCCGAAGAAGAAAGCTGCCGCGAAGAAAGCTGCTCCTGCAAAGAAAGCACCCGCAAAGGCCGCAGCAAAAGCTCCGGCGAAAGGGCGTGGAAAGAAAGCTGCGCCTCCATCTGACGATGAGGATGACGACGATGAGATAGAGGAAGTGCCAAAGCCTGCAGCGAAGAGGACAAATCGTGCGGCAACATTGAGGCAAGTTCTGAAATATTTTGAAGCTGGGTGTTCAGATACTGACGATGTCTCGTGCAGCCAAACCGCAGCCAAGAAGGCACCTGTGAAGAAGGCTACTGCGGGTGGATCCAAGCAAGCAACGCTTAGTTTCGCTCCTACTGGTAGCAGAACCACATCTACGAGAGTAGCAGCGACACGGGCGAAAAAGAAAACGGCAGAAGTGGTAGGTCATTCTCTGATATTGCTGCATATCTCACTCTGACCATCACATACAGATCGACTCGGATAGTGTCTGACCTATGTACTGTATTGTCGGTGTACGATCTCGAGGGCTCCTGATGCACGTACTTTTCGTCTTGTTTATCGTGCGAGCACATCGCTGAGAGGTCTATACTTGGAATGAAGCTGCGTCATTTCTACTCGGTCAGCATTGGTGTGAAATAGCTTTTGCCGTCGAGCACTGTAAGTCAACGTGCATTTTAGTCCTTGTCAAGTCGTCTTCCCGAATATCCTTTACTCTGGTGGCTCGTCCAATAGTCAATCTTCTAAACTCAACTTTCTTCAACCCAATTCATTGCAAGTGGCTCGTTTTCAACTATCTCATCAACATCTCATATAGCCCCGCCCCAATGGTCTCTTCTATCCTGCATTCCCGCTCCCCGAGATGTGACCATCTCGACCTCTTTTTCTCCCTATATCCACTGCTCATCTTCAACATCTTCTCGCGGTGTAGTATTCTCCTTTTGTATTCCCGTTTATCTCGCTCTGACTATGTTTTGCCTCCTTCAGCTTCTCCTCCACCCGTCGCTCTTCTCGCTCGTACAGGTATTTTCTATGTCTTCCCACATCAATTCGCCGTGGTGCTCTGTACGATGCACCTCCTTAAATAACGTTAACGTCATAGACCTCCACCCACGTCACATCAATATGCATCATAGAAGATCGGCCAACGTTGGTCACATTATGGTCGCGTCATCCTCATCTTTCAATGAGGCGGTGGGTGATAGAGGAAGAGGGATCTGGGAAGGTGACAAACTCTGCAAGTGCTCGACTTCACGTTTTTTCCTGTTCATGGCGTCGAGTAGAGGTCCGAGTCTCGCCTCCAAGTTCGGGCTGAAAACGCAGGTATCGGAAAGGCGTCGATGCAAATCTCCGAGGAATTCCGGCGCTATTCGAATAGTAGTTCGTACATCGAGGGCATCGAGGACCTCTACGGTATACGCGATCAGCTCTGCATCAGTAGTGGCCAGCGCGGTCAGCGGGACGTCCGGCGGATAAGGATACACATAGGCTGAGTAAATCCAATCCATTGTCACCGCTACGGTGAACTCTTGAACAAAGGCGCGGTCGTTTCCCCAGTCCTGCTCTGTAGGTCGACGGATCTTTGCATAACAAAGTAGCCTTCTTGCTGACGGCAGCATCTGTGCAGGATGCGTATTCCAACTTATGGCGCCGTGCATCCAGCGAGAGACAACGACACGCCCCAAGCTTCGCACTAAAGTCACGTTTGCAGAGTCGTCAAGCCAGGTATCGCCAACATTGAAAGATAGCGATACGAGGATATCAATGAAACATTTGTCACGCTCAAAAATGTTCCTTAGGCTGTCCTCGGCGCTCCATAAAGGCGACGGTGGGCGTCCGAGGGACGGTTCGACTGGGCGAGACTGTGTTATGAACGGAAGGCATCGAATAGTCAGATCTCGGACGACCACATTTGATGATATATGTGGCAGCGCCGTGAGGATGTAAATGAGGCGAAGAGTGGTGCAGTGCAGCCGGAAGAGAGGGTCCTGAAGTGAGGCGACGACGCCATCAATGGGAGCAGGTATTTTGGTAGCCCAATCGAGACAGTAGATGAGGCTATCATCTGAGTCGACTTCATCCTCCCGACGGGCAACAATGACGAACACAGCTTCCGTGAGCTGCCACAAAGCCTCGTCCTCCCATCCTTGTGAATCATTACTCAAGAATAAGGAAAGACTACGGGTCATGTCTCTTTGGTTTGAAGAATCAGGAATCCACGCATTAAGATCGCGAGCATTCGCTGGTTGATCCACTGAATGTGGAACAGGAGGAGGATAGCCTAACATGATTGCAGCGATTGCTACAACTGTGACATCTCTGACCTCTTCGGAATGTGACTGTTTGCAATGCTGAGCAATTGCATGCACGATCGATTTCCGATGAGGCTTGTCCATTTTTAATTGCGCAAGGTAGAATAGCGTGCGAGTACACAGAGCCTGTGTAGACATGATTGGACTCGAGTAGGTGATGAGGATGTGATTTTGAGCTAATGCTTCATATTCCGTGATGGAATGGAACGTCAGGAACGCCAAGTACAGAACGAATTGTTCTTGCGAAGCATATTCGTATACCGCTAGCAACCTGATGACCTTTCGGAACTGCATGAAACGCCATTTTTCCTTTAGGAAACGTTGAAGCGCATCCTGATCGAGTGCACAGAACTCCCCGAACAGACAAAGTAACGCCGTGCAGAGCCCTGCCGCTCTAGGCACGTGAGAGGGGGGAAGGAGCATGTGATCAACGCTCCAGGGATTTTCTTGAAAACAAGAAGTAATTTGCTGTAAGAGGAATTCCAGTCTGGAGGGAGTGCATAGAGACTTGCGAGACTTGTGAGGCCATTCGATTAAATGGGCTGCTTGCAATGCGTCTACTTGTACGGAGGGATCTGTACTGGTTTCGAGAAGCCACAGCAGAGCTTCCGCGCTGTCGTACTCCAGAGTTCCTACTTGGCGAGATCCATGTGAGGGGTCCCGAAGAGAGCTCTCATTTGTTTCGATCACCCGCGGCAGCGAAACTCTGGACCCTAGGGCTTGAATGGCAGATGGCAGGCGAGTATCCGTGACGTCTCGGGTTTGAGAAAGGCGTGATACACGCGCAGCTGTGAAGCGTTGAAGATGTTGCACAGGTACCAGTGTGGCGGCCGTGACCGCTTTCAACACCTGTGAAACCAAACTAGCAGCTGTGACTAGCTTCTGTCCAAGAGCAGAGCACCAAGGACGAATTTTCTCCGCCCATGGCTTCTGTATCCAATTCTTCATTTTCGACCTGGTCCATCGCATCCCTGCAGCATTGGTCCAATCTGCGATAATATGAATTGCTTGACGCAGAAAGTCGGAGAGCGGTGTGTGGAAAGGGCTGTCATCAGAGACTACGGACGCTCCGATCACAGAGAAGTAGAATACCGCCCCGAGGCAGTTTGCAAGGATGAGGACAATCCCGACGGCCCGTTGCTGCGTCCACATGAAGGCCGATAACGCTAGTCCAAACAGCAACAGGGAGATTTGGAGAAGAACGGGGAGGGCTTCCAGGACTCTGTGAAAGTGCCAGTCCTGCAAGCCTCTAAGCTTCCGCTGCCTCTCCTTTCCCCTATCCGCCAGAGTCCCGCGCTCGCCCACACTGCTATACCGATTCAGCCACTGCTTGCCAAGAACGGCTCCGAGAGCAGCGAATAGGCTGCACGCGAGGCTGGAGTATAGAAGTGACTGTACCCAAACGACAGATACGGAGGGGCCATCCCAATTGGGGAGCGCAACGGCAGGAGGAGCGGGACCAGCGGTGTGATTGAGAGAAAGCCAGATGTTCTGCAGGAGAGCCTGCGTAGTCTGACTCGAATCTGGTTGGAGATCGGAAAGGGTCATGCTGGCCACGGTCGCCGTAACCGCAGAGAAAAGTCCAGCCTTATGCGCATCAGCTCCTGCTCGTACCCATGCAGCTTATCACTCACGAAAATCATCGATGTATCCATATCCTCCCGATACTTCTGCAGAAACTCTGCATCGAATTCATCGGCTGCAGTCTTGTATCTTGTCCAGAATCGAAGAACTTTGTCTGTCACTCCTTGCGGAACGATAGTCGACTTCTCAAGAGTGGCTAGGATGTCTTTGACGACGACAAGCACTTCATCGCGAGTCAATCTGATTGAGTGCGTGTCAGTATACAATTCTGAGGGGTGAATCCAATAAGACACTTCACTTGCGATCTCCAGAAGGGACTGGGTTGGTCTCGGGTGCATCGCTACTCATGACGAGATCGGTGGTGGGATTGGCAAGAGAGCAGGAGCTCGAGAGTTGGGACAAGTTGTAATCGATATTGTGACACAGTGAGGTGCCTCGAGGTGCTCTCGTCTTAGCCTTGAGGCGATACACTTTACCTACGAGGACATGAGTAGGTCTACGATTTAGTTGAGCTGAGTTTTGGATTATTGCCACCGAACGCGTCGATGGTAGGAGCGGAGCAAAGTCGGAGAGTTGAAAATCCCACCGTGGCCGAAACTGTGGCGTCCTCTTCCTCCTCGGCACGAGCGGTCCGAGAGCCCGCTCATCCTTCGTATCGTATTCCGTGACCGAGGTCGGTCACTGAAGTCAGTTAAACTGCTTTTGACCATGAACATCTGCGACCTCCCACCTGAAGTTCTCTCTGAGCTATTAACATTCGCTCTTCACAGACACCCAATTCCCAGCGACGTCTTTCGAATCAACACTCAGTTCTACACCATCGGGGAACGGATCCTGCACTCCCATCTGCGCTTTCGTCGTATCGACCAGATAGTAGAATTCGCCGCTGGACATGGGTCGCTAGCATGCTCTCCTCTCACTCTGAGCATCGAAATCTCAGCAGGATATGGATCCGCTCCAATGGGCACAATGTACGCGTTCTCCGTCTTTCGCTACCTGATTCCTGCTCTGCGGCGATGCGGGGCAGAGCAAGCTGAGAGGTCTCCAACGGGGGAAGTCATACAGCTACCGTTGAACCTCTTGAAGTTGCATCTGAATACACACGTACAAGATTTGGATCTGCGCTCAGTTTATGACGCATTGATCCTCACAAAGTGCGTGCTGAAGCTGAATGGCGGATAGCCAATAATGCCTGATATTACGCCCTAGTCCGCAGGTGTTTGTATGGAGAGGTTCCGATCTAGAGCATCATTTCTCCATTGCGGTATGTGTTGCAACTCCATGCGTACAAAGAGAGATCATCCTCAACGGACGAGCGAAATAGATAGTACCCACTGCGACCTCGCACGTCCTACGCGCTGCAGCGACATGGACGAACATCCGCGAACTTACCCTCACCAATCTACAATTCCCAGCACGCGACACCGCCCTCAGTACGCCCGATAAACCCCTTTTGCCAGTCATCCCAAGCCTCCGCAAGCTGACTCTCGACCGAGCGACGCTCTTCCCGACGGAACGGGTAGCGGAGATGATGTGTCTTCCGAGACAGGACAGGCTAGAGCTCGTTCGGATCGTGGACGCATATTCGGATAGCATATGGGGACCCAGGGTGAGACGGTCTGATATTGAAAAAGCGGTGGTATCGCTGTCAGCAGACAGTACTCGGGAGGACTATGATGGGTGTATTCGGCGCATCAGGGAAGTCGTGAGGTGCGAGGCAAAGACAGAGAGGATCATGGGAGGCGACAGGGCAGAGGGGTTTTCTGTCCTGGAGTAAGAATAGTATCGCGGTCGCTGTTTCGAGTTGAATGTGGATAGATGAAGATGGTTGCCTTGTTCAGGTGTCAGTCGCTGTTCACGACGATCTTGAAGAGGCAAATGTCAGCGAGCTGACCCCGGCAAACTCCGGTCCGCCTCAGTAGTAAGCGACCGTGTCCGGCGCTCCTCGTGAAACCTATCCGGGTGACCAAACGACCTCCCTTCTCTTCCACTCCTTCCCCCATACTCGCCACAACTTTCTTGGAATACTCCCTCAATTACTCTCGGATTCGCTACTTGCTACAAGCTCAATGGCGTCCAGTAAACTCGCTCAAGAAAGGACACAGCGAATACTGCTCGACCTTGCCGCCCAGCCCGGAAACGGTCAGCGACTCCTTCCTATGTTCACTCGGTGACGGCAGCATCTGACAGGTCGTGGAACTTGCTCAGACATATGCGCAGACTGCAAAACCAGGAATCCGAGATGGGCGTCGCACAATCTGGGTATCTTCATTTGGTGCGCTGATCCCGTTCGTCCTCTACCCCACATGCTGACTGACTATGGCCTCAGCGTCGGGTGCGCAAGTATACATCGTAAAATGGGCACCCATATCAGCAAAGTGTAAGCATTTTTCTCAAGACACACGTAGGTAGCTCTTGTTAACGCGAAAGATTTGCAGCAAGAGTTTGACTTTGGATTCTTGGACCAAGGAACAAGTCGAAGTCGGCATCTATCCTTCTGCAGGTATAGGACTCTTCGTTGACCATTCCCCTTTGTTCCTTCTATAAGACTATGAAACAGATTGGTAATATCAAGTCCAACGCCATCTACAACCCAAACGAAACGCGTCACCCACCGCCGATCAACGCAATAGACCAAGAACGGGACAGTGAGCTGGAGAAGTTCATCCGCTGTGAGTCATCACGGTCCTGATTGCATTGAGCCCAGCTAAATTTCATGCTCAGCCAAATATGAATTTAAGTCCTACTTCGATCGCTCTGCTCTTGTCGCGTCCAAACTGGGACCGTCGCAATCCGCTTCCCACAGACTGTCATCCTCCAAGTCAGGCGCGAGGCTGACACCCTCATCGACTGGATCGACGCTGAGTAATGCCTCTTCACCTCCATCCAAGCCCTTCCCGCCTCGAGATCCACCTACAAAGCCGGCGACCCCTCCAGCCATGACGGCCACAGCATCTGCAGCGTTGTCTACACCTGCGAGGGCACCTATTCGTTCGGTTTCGCAGCCAGTACCGCCTCCGTTGAACCTTGTGCCGCATCCACAAGCTCAGGTACATACACCACTCCAAAGTTCCACTATGAACGACCTTGCCGGACTCCAGTCCGCCACCAGCAACGCGTCGCTTCCACTGCAGTATGCGACACCACTGTACAGTGCGGCGTCCACGTCAATGTCGATACCTACAATACCTACCACATCACCACAGTCTATTCCGAACGGATCGCCCATGACTATACCATCATTACCATCCAGCTCATCCCAGTCTTCATACCTCACCGCAGGTAGCCCCTACGGACATCTTTCCGCCAGCCCTCATTCCCCTTACCCTTCGCAGTTCAGCCAGATGGCAGCGGCTTCTGGTATGCGAAGTATGAGTCTCGGAACGGGGCTCAGTGCTCAGCCCACCGGGTACTCGATGAACGGGGGCTCGTCTCCATTCCAGCAGACACACATGCTCCCACAAGCAAGCCCAGCGCCGAGTCCGAACCCATTCGCTCCTCAGATGCTCCCTCAGTCATCGGGCCTTACGACGGGTCAGCAGTTGTTCATGAACCAGCACCAACAGCAACAGCAACCTATGCAGATGTATACCCCCCAGCCTCAACTCCAATCTTCCCTCCACATACCCAACTCTGGGAACCCGTACCTCCCCACACCGTCTCCGCAAGGCAGCCCGTACATGGCCACGAACCAGTTCACGAGCGGCACGCCGTCGCCGTACGCGATGTCGCAGCCATTGCCGGCTTTCCCAAGTCAGCCGTCACCGTACGGTGCGCCATCGCCGCTGCCACAGATGCAACAGCAACAGCAACAGCAATCGTCGAACCCGTTCACGAGCTGGATCGCGCAGGGGCCGCAACACCAGCAGCAGACAGGGTATCCTCAGCAACAACAGTGGGGTGGAATGTGAGAGCTGAGGTCATGTACTGGGTTGGGTTGAGGTGCTCAAAAAGTTTTGGTTCTCGCTGTCATCGTGCTGTGCTACATACTGAGTTTGGTTTGCGTCTGGGTTTGAGTTAGGTTGTTGGATTTGGTGGGATGCGACAGGATGAGGAAGGAGCTACGTTTTTGTAGAAGTCAGCTTCGCTTCTTCGTTTCGCCTTGCGTATTGCTGTCGTACCCGAGCTCGTTGTGTTTTTGTTGGTTAGGATAAGATCTACTAATGCTATTGGTCGTGAGGTCGTAATCCAAGCGGTGGTATCTACAAGATAGCGAGGTATAGTATGCGAAGTAAAGCTGGCAGACGATGAAAGATATGACGATGAAGTGTGAGGAAAAAGCGAGGTGTAGATGACGAGGAGGAATGACTCAGGTGAATGACAACAGGATTGAACTCATGGCACAACCCGTGCTGGGGCATCAGCGGAAGAGGGTATACGAACAGTCTGCTTGGCTTTAGCACGAACAGCTCGAGGTACGAACGGAGCAGGAGCGTCAGCCACAAGGGACTTCTTCGTCTCTGTGCCTTGTGCCTTGGCCAAATCCGAAGCAGGAGGCTTGCCCGTGGTATTTGGAGTGTTGACAGAGAGGGCTTGCAGAGGTCTAAACGTGCCGGTGTCAGTCGTCTTCGGATTTGGAGCTGTAGCCTTTGTGGAAGATGCGGCTGACTGGGACCTGTCAGCCTCCTCATCTGTAGGTGCCAGCTCTTCTGGTGACGAAACAGCGGTTGCCGCCTCTTCATCTTTCGATGATTCCGAGGCACTGGAAGCCTCCGATTGTGAAGTAGGCGAGCTGCTGATAGGCTTCCATTTGTTAGAGCTGTGACGATGTGTTGGCTGTGGCTGAGAGGACAACGCGGTCTTCTCGTCAGCCTCGTCAACCCCATTCTTGCTCAAGGATAAAATGGACAATTCTTCCACAAGCTGGGCCGCAGGATCCTCGTTTTCTGCAGGTGAAGAGCCAGGACTCGGAGAACGCATGCGCAAAACGATTGTAATCTTTGAAGGACGCGTTGGTGGTGTATCCGTAGGGGCCGCCTGTTCATCAGCATCCTTGTCGAAGAGCTCCAGACCAGGCCAACTTGATCGCTCGTCCTTGATCCGAAGGTTCTTGGACAGCTGAGATGTGAGTGCAGCGACAGGATCATCTTGAGTAGAGACGACAGATGCTGGAACAACGAGACGATGACTTGAAATAATGTGTTAGAACCACTGTTTTCGGAGTGCAGAATATGTATACGTACCCGGACATGCAGATGATATCATGAGCACGCATGACGACGGGCTTGAGCCATTGTTCGCCCCATTTCATGGTACCAGAAGGGTCTTTGAAATGGCTCCAACCAACAGCCGCCTTGAACATGATTGCTTTCTGAGTCGGAGTTGGAGGCCGCCACGTCGACCCTTTCCAAATGGTCGGATGTACGAGTCCACGTCCCTCTGATTCGGAGGAAGGATCCGGAGAGCTTGCACGGGACGTGACGGGAGCAGTACCGACAACGATCCCAAAGAAATCATCCAACCTCAGGATAGTAGACAAATACGCCATGATGGGCTCGCTCGTAACCAGTCCTGTAACTTCCTTCGGGGAATGTCAGCCACAACTACGCGTCAGCCAGTAAAGACGTCGTAACGAGACACCCACAGAGAAGAAATGCGCGGCTTTGGCCCGGACAGCATGGTATTCCGGCCACTGCTGGAGGATCACCTGACACACCCACATATTGATGAGATGCACAGCGACCTCGACTCGGTCTACGTCCGGCTCCAAAAGTCTTCCGGTGCGTTGGTCGAAACGGAACTTGGTGGAGGGAGGTAAGGAATTGATGATGTGGTGTCCTCCAGGTTTGAGCACGTCCCGTTTGTACTCGACGTAGTCCAGCAATTTGCCTTGAGCCCTCGTCTCCGCAGCCGAGGGTTTGTGCCGCGACGAACGCGCGGTTCCGAGGAGCTGCTCGGGAGTGATAGAGAGCCAGTAGTCTCCCGTAGCTGCTTTGACGATCGGCACGAAGAGTATCTCCAGCCATTGTTGCAGCTTCACCCAGCCGTGCTGTACGTAGACGGCTCCGACGTAGGCTTCGAAAAGGTCTGCGAGAACTTTGGGTGGGCGGTCGGACGAGAACGGGGTCCACTCGTCGACCTGGTCTGCATCGGGTTTGTTGAACTCGGCGTGATGGTGAAAGCGGAGGTAAAACGAAATACGGCCTAGGGTGTCGTTGTTGCATACAGTGCTTCGTACGGCCTGTGGTAGACAAGTTCCAGCCACGTTTCATACACGCCAGATAACACCAATACGCACCGAGTGATGTGCTTTGTTCAATTTCATCTTATCCACCAGCACCGCTGCGAAGAGGTTGACGGCCCGATCGCCGATGAACTCCAATAGGTCATTGTTGTTGAACGAGTGCACGATGCAATTGCGAGCGCGTTTGAGGAGTGGTGGAGAAAGGGTCGGGACGTCCTTGAGCAAAAGGCGGCTTTGTGATTTGTTGAGATAGTCTTGTACGTGGTTCAGCGGCTTTGGTGATGACGAGGCGGTAGATTCTTTGGGGTGGGCCATTGTTCATAGGTTGTAGGTTTCCAGTATCGTTACGATGGAAGGAGGGAAGTTTTGAGGATCGTAAATGTCGTTATAGCGAGGTTGAACATAGAGTGAAATAGAGATGTGGGAGAGGTTAAGTTGAGACATCGCCGGATGCACCGTGCACGTCGGTTGAAGTGCAAATCTGAGATGACCTCGAGGCTGACACCAGGGTCGCAGTCAGCCGCAGTCGCCGAGACGCGTCGCGTCGCGTCGGTCACGTGGGCGCGTTTCAATGCCTTCGCAATTTAATCTCGATTTGCATAGATTTTGATGTAGACATATAAGTAGATACAGATACAAGTAGAAGAAGGTATACACAATGTTCAGCTCCAGCGAGTATTAAGTTCCGATAGAGCAGCATCTCCTTCCCGCCTAATAATCTGCATAACCTCTGCACTCCTCGGTTCGAACTTGCACTGAAAGCTAACAGGAAACGAATTGAACCCATTCGTATAGTTCATCGTATCCGGCAAAATCTCCCTCCCTTTCTTGTCCAGCGCCGGTCTGATGTTGAACGCCCACAGGACTCGGGCTATGCTGATGAACAAGGAGTTGCGTGCAAGATGGGCACCGGGGCATACGCGGCGACCGAATCCGAAGGGGAGGTCGAATGGGGCGAGGCGGGGGTTGAAGAGACGGGAGGAGGGGAAGAATCTCTCTGGGATGAACTCGTCTGGAGAGGGGAAGAGCTCGGGGTCTCGCATCATCCCGCTGTTTGGATTTGTGAGCTGGCAGGCATGCAGTTTGACAAGAGAAGACTCACGCCAGGTTTGCGAATACGGACGAGCCTTTCGGTATGAACCTAAGCGAGCAGTTAGCATGCAAAGCAAGGAAATAGATGCAAGCCCGACTCACATTCCCTTGTACTCGTCATCAGCTGTGACTGCGTGGGCCGTGCCTCCAAGGACCGCGACTGGCTTCCACCGAAGCGTCTCGTTCACGACTGCATGGATGTAAGGCAAGCTGTCTTTGTCTTCGTAATCGGGCATCCTTGAGGGGCCTATCACGGAGTCCAGCTCCTCTTGCGCTTTCGCCTGCACTTCAGGGAAATGAAGCATTGCCACTGACGACGTCCGTTGAGACAGTGCGAGCATGTGTGAAAGAGAAAAGGTAACCTACAAACGAAGCTCGAGAGTGTACCGGCAGTCTAACGTACGACATGAGCTTTCGTCCGTACCGCAGAAAAAAAAAGTACTCACCGTATCGATCCCAGCTCCAAACGGCGAAGACACAGCATACGCAATATCCAGCTCACTCAACGTGCGACCAATCTTAGCACTCTCATCACCAGGAACAAACCCCTCGTTCAGTAACGTCTGCGCCGTCAAGCAGTCTGGTGCAGTGCCGTCGGCCATGCGAGTCTTGACGTCGTCGAGGAGGGTCTTGTAGAGCGTGATATCGCGTTGTTTGTACGCTTCGGGTTCGCGGCGGAACCATTGGAGGGAGCGGGGGAGGTTGAGGAGCCAGGGCCAGCTTTCGACGAGGTATTTGCCTGGGATGCTGGAGGGAGTTCAGTTGCAAGGCCGTAGCACGTTGATCATACAACTTACTTGACACTGGAAAGGAAGTTATACCATGTTAGAGATTGCGCAAACATTGGGCCGAATAAACCTACCTCATGAGATCTGAACGACGTGATCTCAGCTACTGCATGATCAGAGGCCGAATGAATTCAACTTACAATCCATAGCAGCGATATTCTCCTTCACGATCCACTCATCAATGGAGTTCACGCGCCTGCCATAGGTCACTGACGTAACCACACTGGCAGCGTACCTCCTGAAGTTGCGTTCCCATTGATTCGGATTGGTGAGCATGTCCAGCATGGCGACTTTGCCTTCCAGCGATTGCACTGGAGTATAAGTCTCGGCCATGCGTGAGTGGAAGCCGCTGTGAAGAACCTATGATTCCTAATTGTCAGACGCGGTATTACGTTGCCAGTACAAAAGGGAGCGAACCTTTCTCCACCTGCGCCAAGCATCGCCGTAGGGCAGCATAAGCCCTCGCATGTTGTTTGAGAGTATCTCGCCCCTGTAGAGGGCGATAAGGCGGCGTTCTTGCGGTCAACTGAGTTGGGAGGCTTACGCGACAACAAAACGAGGTCGGCTTGAGTAGATGTCTGAACGTTTGTCAAGCAGGTCCCATGCAGCTTGAGCCGTTCCGAGGACTAGCAAGCCGTGATGAGACTCAAATTCGAATATACGGCAAACTGACTGCATTTCATACCGATGACCGGAGTTCGTCCTAACCACAACGAGACTACAGGACCTACAACGTCCTTTCAGTACAACTCCACCAGAATTAACACGACGAGGAACGTACCATACTGCTTGTTCCACTTCTCAAATGTCCACCACGGTTTGATGGCTGGGACTTGATGAGTGTTCCCGATGAAGGGCAGCGGTCTAGGTCCAGGAGGCATCCTCCTGTAGTCAGATAACATGTACCGCACGGTACTCATGAGTAGCAGTGCCGTAGCAGCGAGTGCAACGAGGAGAGGGTCATAATTGAGCATTGTTTTCCGAAGGAGAGATGAGGTATCAGTGAAGGGCCGTCCTGGCAGCGAGTACTATCTCTACATGCTCTCAAGTTGCTTATATATCCTATAACATGGGTGTGAAAGCGAACAATTGACGAGCGCAAGAACACTCACCCGAGGTCATTCTCAAAGGATACCCAGGATCATAGGCTGCTTTTGTGGTCCCATGAGCACCACGTACCCTTGAACGTTCTCGCTCGGCATTGGGACCGGCTTTAGCGTTCCCTGAGTAGTGAAAGCACGCTGCACCAAGATTCGTTGCAAGGTCTGATATGCGACGAGTGTTCCGCATTTTATCGTGGCCGGCGTAAGAGTCGACGAGTTGTAAAAGACATGAGATGCATGGCGAGTTTCGTCGCGATGGTAGGAAGAGAACTGAAGAGAACGAATTTGAGCGACGGCGATTGGCCCGGCAACAGCCGACAGCGTAACCGCCCGTCAATGCGCGAGAGACGCCGAAGGGACTCGCCGCTCTCCTCCTCCCTCTCTTCCCGACTTCCGAGCCTTTGCATCCTGCGGACACGCGTCTCCTCCTAGCAGACCGCTCTACGAGATCTCGCTGAGGTATGAGACGTTTTGCAGCTGCCTGTATGCTGACCTGAACGCGTCCCTTCGCCATGTAGATGCCGACCATTGCAATCGCTGAAAGCTCGCCAGTCCAGACAAGTGAACGGGTTCCGACACCTTACCCTTCCTCGAATCCTGCATCATCCGACTCATCAAGACCTGGAAGTTTCGAAACGACTGCTGGATGCGACGATCTTGTGGAAATCCCCATCTCGAGCTCCCCTCCGACTTCCTCTCCAGGAGTGATAACCACTCCTCCTTCCGTCGAGCAAGAAACCCGAAATTCACGCGATGCCGACGTTAGTATCGTGGTACAAGCCTCCCTTTCAAGTTATAAGGATGCCCTCGACCACGACTTTGGTGCTCTGCCGAAGGACTGTGCTGGACTACCTTTACTCTCTGCTGACGAGGCCAACGACACGGATATGGAAAGTTCGGGCGGCGAGAGTTGGATAGAAGACTACATTGACGAGGGACGAGAGCAATCTGATCTAGATCCGGCCCAGCTAGACTTTGCGCGGCGGCTCAACGCGAAACTGCTTCAAGTCCTGGAACTGCAATCCCGCATACAGTCGCTTCCTGATGACGAAGACATCTCTCCTTACTCTAGAGATCTGCGTGCTCGCGCTGCTGGTCTGCCTGCTGGCGATCCTGCCGAAGCTTCATCGAACTCTTCTTCTGGAAGTTTACCAGTCCCGACTATCCCTCTTGAACCTCCCGGTACCACCGGTGTCGTCGCTGCCAGCATCTCCGAAGGTCATTACGAAGAAGACGGCCCCTCCGACGACGACAAGGAGAACTCGTCCCCCATCCGTCCCGCCTTTTCTCAAGAGCCTAGAACTCCCGATCTGTACGCAACTGCCCTCGTTGACCCTCCCGCGGCTCCCAAGAAGACTACGCGACACATCCACCACCGAAGTCCGAGAGCCGACCCTCCTCGCCTGTTCCTGCACCCAGAAACTCTCAACGTTGCTACTTTTGATGCTAATAGTGCTGATGTCTCAGACGTCTTCACCGACGATCCCTCTGGTGTTCCTGAGACTGCAGTTTCTGGCGCATATACCCAGGTTTCCGGCTTGAAAAGGTCCAGTGCTGAACCCGATGGCAAGATTCCTATCAAGAAGCGGAAGGTCTCTGCTCGGGAACATTCGTCCCAGGCCGAGACGACATCTCAGTGCAATGAACAAGCCGCGCAAGATGTCCTTTCTGTTCTTCTCCACCCTGGCAAGTTCGCTACAAGACGTGCAAGTCTGCGAAAGGCGGCGTCGTTGACATCAGAGGTGTCGATGTCCGAACCTTCGAGTCCAGCAGTAACAGCATCCCATTTATTCTGCATAAGTACCTGCTGACTGGTACAACGTTCTAGGTCAACGTCAAGCAAGAAGACGAGCAACACCCCCTCCATACCCACTTATCCCCCATCAACGAATCTCACTTCCTCCTCAACGACAGCATAGAGCCCTCCAAAATCTACCCTCCCACCCGTCCAGTGACTCCCATACCATTGAACTCTCGCTCCAAATTCAAAGCCAATCTCGCCAGCCAAAGTCGATCCCCAGATTCTCTGCCCTTCCCGCTACCGATCGTAGCGCCTCCGCCGTTCGTGGATATCCCCCGTGCGCCCGTCAACGAGGAGGAGGTCGCGGAAGGGCGGTTGAGGCTGATGTTGTTGAAGGAGAGGGAGGAGAGGGAGTTGGATGGGTTGGCGGATTTGAGGGCGGGTGTGGTGGTGGACGGGGGTGGGGATGGTGAGGATACGGATGATGAGGATGAGGAAATGGAGAGTGATGAGGATGAAGAAGAGGCAGAGGTTTGGAGAGCTGTTTCTGGGAAGGATGTTCGTGGCGGAGGAGCGGATGACGTGGAAGAGTCCAGTATGACTGATGCGGTGGACGTGTTTGAATGGCCATTGCACAGCCAGATCTGCATAGACGACGAGTTCCGTCAAGAGGTCGTAGAGTGGATACTGGATGTAAGTCATCTACGATGTCTTGCAGGCATCCCTGCTCACTCTCTCCTTGTAGGTGAACCCTCCATCTTTCCCCTCCAAGCCATCCGTGGGCAAACACCTTCGAGACCAGCTCACCACTTCACCTGATACCCGCTGGCACGCCGTTCAGCTTTTCAATCGATACCTCGTACGCCTTGGGACCTCGCCGCCGTCTTCGCCTCGTTCTTCGTATGGGGAGTTGACTGAAGGATCTACCATCACTTCGGAAGATGAACGTTCTAATTTTATTTGGGATCTCGTGTTGGGGTGTTTGGCGTTGTCTGTCAAGGTGCGTGCTTACAATCCGTCCATGACGCTTCGCTCACACTTGAGTCTAGTTCCATCGTGATGTCCTGGGCCCTTTCTTCCCTGTTCTGTCTGACGAGTTTCTGATCCTCGCCGCGCATGACATCGAGTACGATGACTTCGAGGTTCGTCTATACACTCGATATGTTGAGTTCGGTAATGACCGCGTGGTACTCAGGCTGCTCAACGGGAGATCTTTTCAGTTTTCTCTTACTGCCTCGGGAGCGTCACACCAGGCGCATACATTCAGGAGCTTTGGACAACCTTGCCCTCGCTGCAACGACTATTGTCGTTCAAAGGCGCGCTTGAAGCTGTCAACAGGGCTACATGGGAGATCCTCAACGACACCCTCTTCGGTGAGGCTCCCCATACCACCTTTCATACACCCATAAACTGATGTAATCGCCGCGGCCGTAGAACTATCTTACTTCAAATTCCCGACTTCACTACTCACAGCATGTGCGCTCAATCTCGGGATCGTCGACACCCTCGTACTCAAATCTCGCGTGGATGCGCTCGCACCTCTCCAGAATCGGACGGAGCGATGGAGGGCGAGGCGCGGGGCGCGCTGTGAATGCGCTCCTACGCGAAAGGATGTACAGCAGAAGGTGAAAGATGTTGAAGCTGATATTCGGGAAGTTCTGAGGATTGAAAAGGTGTGTTTACTCTGGTTTGTCTTTGAGGTCGTGCAGGTGCTAATTGCTGGGATGGTGTGGTATGGCAGGATGATTGGGATGCGTGCTCTCGCTGGTTGAACTTGCTGCTGGAAGGCCATTGACTGCTGTGACTCGGGACCCGGGACTTGCTGCTTCTACTGGACTGGAAATTCTTGTGCTCTGGCAACACGACTTGCTCTGTATTCTGCTCTCTGGTCTGTTCTCGCTCTGTATCGCTCTGTTTTTGCTGTGTACAGTATGCTCTGCCTCTGCTCACCCTTCGTGTCCTGCTGCTGCTACGCTGTATCGCTAGAATGTCATGTACATGTATTTACATAAACTTCGCAATCGTTGTACCATCGGATACCGTCGTCCTCTTCTGAATTTGCAAGAGTATCCATAATAATATGAACGACGTAGAAGCTGCTCGGCGAGCCCCGTAACCGCACGTGGCAGAGATCAAGATCCAAAGACCGCGCCATACTATTACGACCGTGACGGTTTTGGCTTCGGAGCCTCCGATGACTTCAACAACTTCGCTTTTCGAACTCTCGATTTGAAGGTCCCGCTGTAGGTCCATGTCTCTTAGGTTTGTTCACGTTGAAATGCGTTCTTTCTCACGCATTTTGACTCTTACCGTCGTCAAACTATCATTACAGAGTCGGCATCTCCACTTTTGACGCGTCCTGTCGCGTCGCGTCGATCTCGTAAAAGCCGGCGAAGCATCACCCTGGTGAGCTCTGGTGTTGGTCCGAGAGTGCGTTTTTTTAGTTTCCGGAATTGCTTCATCTGCTCATCACAGCTCCTTGCATTTTAGATCATGCCTGCAGCAGCCTTCGCAGGCGATTTACCGGGTACGCAGCTTGGCAACGACGGCCGCCAGCAGAGCGCCACCGACTGGAAGAGAGTGGCACTCCTACAGCCGCAAAACAATGCTCGATGGCTGCTGTATCTCCACCAGAACGAGAAACTTGGTGTCTATGATCTTATTGCGGGCATAGATTCCGTGATGGACGATCTGAGCAGACCCGGACCACCTTCAAGGTTGTCCCCGAGTAAGCACACGAGTCTGCAGCTCTGGAACATGTATGCACAATCTCGTTTTCCATGCGTGGTCATGGATATCCTCATTGGCCCCGACATGTTCTGCGAATCTGAATCTGCCTTCAAGGTACGCAGCATTAGTTGGGTCTTCGCTGTACAACAGTCTTCTTATAAGGTATACAGAATCTAGCATATAGCAAGCTCATTCTGACGCTGCTTAGCGATACGCTTAATTTTTTCCACAATTCGCCCTCATCAGTCGCTAAGACGAAGTGCTTTGCGGAAATCCTTGGAAAGCTAGACCAATTTGCTCGTGTCATGTGGAACAACCGGCATCTCATAGAAATCGTGCCCAATGCGAGCTTCAAATACCCTGAGTACGCGGAAGAAAGAGATGAAATGGAGGACAAGGATTTCGGCCAGTCCTGTCTCATGGCCGCGATGCTTTTGCTGGAATACAGAGGTCAATACATGTGAGTATGTCGGCGCTCTTCTGAGTGTATCTGCACTCATGTGCACTAGAGAACAGCCAGCCTCTGTGACCGATACTATCATGTACTTGCTGTACGTGTGGACGTACAACACGGTGTACACAGAGTCCACTGTATCACTGAATCTCATGGTCGAAGCTTTCTTCAAGAGAGAGCAAGACTTGGTCGTGTTCTTCAAAGGCTATCTCGCATCTTGCCATTCGGACTATCCATCTCACCTCGCTGCCAAGTTGTGTCACCTCTTGCGAGACAAGCGTACAGTCGGGCGACAAGCAGATCAGCTGTGCCGTTTGTCTAACGTCTTTCTTATTGCCACTGGTGGCCTCCCATCGGTCCGATTTGAGGACGGGACTGGCTTTGTTCCGAGTCTCATGGTATGCATCCTCAGGCAAATGTGCTCCCCAGCGCCGAGATCCTTTCTTGTAGCCTTCGCTGCACAGATGATCCAATGCTTCAGGTACTGGTCTTGACTCGCATAACGATACCAAGACATTGATTATCATCTACAGGGCTTTGTTGGAAGTCACAGAAGAGGGCAGTCGCGCAAGAGTACACCGCGAGTTTGCGCGATGCGCTGGGAAGTACAACTTGATTGCCATTGTCAGTAATACTCTCATCATAGCTGTGAAGGAGCAGGAACGCGGCGTCACTTCAAGTGAATCCTTCATTCGTTGGACAGTTTTGTAGCTGACTCACAATGTTTGAATCTTGACAGAGATTCTTGCACATCTACTCCAAATTCAGGTTCAAATAACAGACGATGTCCTGAATTCGCCAACACTTCGCGCGTCGGAGTTCCCTGCCATATCTCGAACCACCAAGCGTGTCTGGCATGACACACTCTCAGCTCTCCAATCCTGCCCAGTTCTACATCCTGAAGGAGGGAGGATGAAGAAGAGCGTTATTTCGATCTGGAAATCTTACGGGAGAACGTTCGGTTTGAAAGAAGGGGTCAATGTGACGACTTTGAGTACAGCATCAATACCGGGTAATGGGCCATATTGGACAATCCCGAAACGCTGCTTCTCCAACGAGTGTGCATGCTCTGCCGTTGAAGATTGCTTCAAATTCCATGCATCTCGTACGTGTAAAGGATGTTATCGTGTTCTGTATTGCTCGACAGAGTGCCAGAAAAGGTAGGCATTCGATTCTTCGGATATCTACAGCATCACTTACGCACATGCAGAGATTGGAAAGCAGGGCACCGCTTGATCTGTCGGGCACTTGAACCACCTCCGTAGATTCCTTCGAGTCGACGGATCCCGAGGGAATGTTTGGCACACCACCACTTCCCAGCGCGTTGCCAATTCGCCGGTCGTAGGATTTAAAGTCACGATATATCAGTGCTTTCCGCGTATGATGAAGAGTTTTTACTTACCAATATGTCGATCTTTTGTTGACGTTTGTGACCGTGAACGTTTGAACGTCAAAATGATTGAGAGGAAGCCCAAATCTAATCTCCTTGACCTTGGGTGATCTCAGCTCTATTAAGAGGAACGCGGCCGCCCCCACGAGGGAGGTCGACCCGGTACAACATTTAAACACGATTAAAGTGTGTCAGGGTGAACGGGAAGCGCCCGATCGAAGCGAGTCTGATTCTGTGCGATTAGATCGACTGGCCAAAAGACATCCGAGTTCATGCTCTTCCATCATGCACTAACCACTTCATATAGGAATTCAGACAATACACAAATGAACGTTCTCGTATACTCAGGTCCAGAGGTCCTGAACACCTCTTTCGCACGGGCAACATCGTGGCTCAAAGCCATCCTGGTCCCGCACTATTCCGTCCAACCGATCACTCTTCAATCACTCACCTCCAACCCCTGGTCTGACACGTGCGCCCTCCTCGTCATCCCCGCATGCCGTGAACAGCTTTCTCTCCCTCCAGCTGTCCGCACAGGGATCAAGAACTACGTTGAGGGCGGCGGATCTCTCTTGGGCCTGCGAGCAAGTGCGCGCGTCGTCGGATCGGGGTTCGCCTCGGTCGATGTGTACGAATCTTCGTTGAGATTCCAGGATCGGTCTTCTGGGACAAGTGTATCGTGTACTTTCGTTGGAAGTGCGAGCGGGAACGCGGTCAGTGTCGTCCTGAAGTCGAATCAGGGTGATGCGTCTTTCCCTGCTGACGCTGCTCCTGCGGAGTTCACAGTACCAGAGAACGCGACGAACGTCCAGACTCTGGCCCGATATGGGGCAGATGGCGAGTCTCAGACTGCCGGTATCGTCTGTCGTGTCGGGCAAGGGCGTGTCGTTCTTTGGGGCTTGGATGTCACTTCTGCTGCATCACAAGAAATCCCGGATACCGAACGAATACGACGCGCGTTGCTAGAAGAGTCACTTCAGCAACTCGGTCTCAAGCTACCTCAGAAGGAGTCTTCTGCATGGATACACCCACTCCCGCAAATCCTCACATCTTCACCCGCATCCCCCTCTGCTGTTCAGGCCGTCATCGCGTCTCTGTCCTCCGTACAAGTCGATGGAATCATCAAGGACGAACACGACACCTTCGCTTTCCACACCGTAACCGAAGGCAAGACGGTGCTGCAAGAAGCTCGAAATTCACCGTCATCCGAAACGACCATCAAACATATCATCACCTATCCGGACGGACAGCTGCCGTCACGGGAGGATACACCTCTGTTCAACATTTCACAGTATTATGCCGACCTCGCAGCGGCGCGGGCGAAGGCTACCTCGCTTCCTCCTGCCTCTTGGGGGATCGGAGAGGCGTTGTTGTACGGCGAGGTCGTCACCAGCACACAAACAATGCTAGACAAGTTGAGTTTTACCTCTCCATTCACGATCTTCACACCAAACGTCAAAGAGTCGAGCTGACATTCATTCTGCAACAACAGGAACCACCGCTTCCTAACCGCCCTCCCCTCCCCGCTCCTCTCTCTCGCCTCACACCAAATCGCCGGACGCGGTCGCGGCGGGAACAACTGGGTCTCCCCCGCCGGCTGCCTCCAATTCTCCCTCCTCCTTCGGATCCCACTCAAAGACGTCCCGGCGCAGAAACTCGTATTCGTGCAGTACCTCGTCGCGCTCGCCGTGGTGGAGGCGTGTCGCAGTCCGGATGTATTGGGGCAAGATGGTGAGAGGGTGAGGATCAAGTGGCCGAATGATTTGTATGTGGTTGAGGGGGAGAAGGGGGAGGGGAAGAGGAAGGTTGGGGGGATTCTGGTGCATACGAGTTTTCAGGGGGGAGTTACTACCATCGTCATCGGTTCGTACACACATCTCTCCTCTTTCGCTTGAGAACTTGTGGCTGATTGCCATGTCGATGCCAGGCTGCGGAGTCAACGTCCTCAACACCCCGCCCGTCGCTTCCCTCTCGCAACTCGGCACCCCGCCCCGCCCGCTCACGATGGAACGCACCGCAGCGACAACAATGGCAACCTTTGAGCCGATGTGGAACACGTTCGTCGCAGAACGGGGGCCTTCGCGCCGTTCATGGATCTCTACCTCGAGCGGTGGTTGCATTCGTACGTTCACGCTTGCTAAGCTCTCTTTCCTCAGAGTGTGTATGCTGAGATCTGCGCAGAGACCAGCTGGTGACAATCACCAGCACGACACCGCACAAGAATGTGCGTATCGTGGGTATCACGGAGGATTATGGGCTGTTGAGGACTGTTCCTGAGCGAGGTGGAGGTGGTGGGCAGCAGTTCGTTGACTTGCAGCCGGATGGGAATAGTTTTGATTTGATGTCGGGGTTGATCATGTCAAAGAGTCCGTAGTGCAACTTGCAAGAAAGAAGTAAGATGAATGCAATGAGTAATCTGTAAGTTGGATGTATGCAAACCCGCGCAGTTTTTAGCGCGCCATCTCTATTAGCAGTAGTACGAAAATACACCAAAGCTACACCCAATCGGATAAGTACAGAAAGCACAAAGGCAAGGGAAACAATGTACATGAGGTAACAAAGGAGATAATGTCCGTGTACTGTCCGATGCAGGCGAGGTGTATGTCCGTAGGTACACACAGAAAGGAAGGAAGTCCTAAGTATGGGTACGATTTATTAGTTCTGGTCCTCGACGAGGGACATGACCGCCTTCAGGTCGGCCTCTACCATCTCCTTCACGAGCGAGTCGAAGTCGACTTGGCGTTTCCAGCCGAGAACGCGTTCGGCTTTTGCTGGGTTGCCGTGGAGCAAGCTATGCGCATGTATCACGTCAGACCAAGATAGAGAAGAAGATAAGGCTAGACGTACTCGACTTCGGCGGGACGGAAGTAACGCGGGTCGACCTTGACGACGACTTTGCCGGTCTTCGCGTCGACGCCTTCTTCTTCTACGCCGGCACCTCTCCACCTGGAATTGGGAACGGGGATGTTAGGAATCATGGAGATAGTGTGAGAAGGTGGAAAGAACGCACTTGATTTCCATTCCCAGGATGGCAAACGACTTCTCAACGAACTCTCGTACGGGGTGCGTCTCTCCTGTTGCCAGGACGAAATCCTCTGGTTCGGTTTGTTGAAGGATCCTCCACATGCCCTCCACGTAGTCGCGAGCTATGAGGAAATATGCCTCTCAGTCAATAGGGTCCCCAGGAGGATCCAAGGCCGACACTCACCATGACCCCAATCACGCTTCGCATCCAGATTACCCAAATACAAACACGCCTGCTTCCCAGTCGAGATCTCCGCCGCCGCCCTCGAGATCTTCCTCGTCACGAACGTCCGTCCTCGTCTCGGGCTCTCGTGATTGAACAGAATCCCGTTACACGCGAACATGCCGTACGCCTCCCTGTAGTTGACCGTGATCCAGTAAGAGTAGAGCTTCGCGACGCCGTAGGGCGAACGGGGGTAGAACGGCGTTGTCTCGCTTTGCGGCGTCTCGACGACCTTGCCGTACAATTCCGAGGTGGAGGCTTGGTAGAACCGGACGTGTTTCTCGAGCCCGCAGGTCCGGATGGCGTCGAGCAAACGCAGGGTCCCGAGCCCGTCGACGTCCCCCGTGTACTCGGCCATCTCGAACGAGACCTTGACGTGCGACTGCGCGCCGAGGTTGTACACCTCCGTCGGCTGCACCTGCGCGATGATGTACACCAGGTTGGTCGAGTCCGAGAGATCGCCATGGTGCAGCTTGAGTTTGTTCGGGCCTGGGGAGTGCAGAGGGCGGAAACTTTGGTTTTAAAAAGGGGTAGGGGTGGGGGTTAGGAGAGGGGTGAAACCTACGTTCGTGTTGGTCCACGTACAGATGGTGAAGACGGCTTGTGTTGAAGCTCGAGGAGCGACGGATGATACCGTGTACTTCGTATCCTTTCTCGAGGAGGAGTTCGGTCCTGGGTTGGGTGTATCAGTATGAAATGGGAACACTTTTTCGCCTTTTCATAGGCGTCACACGATACCGTAACCTAGACGTTCGTGCGAGTGAATGGGAAAAGAAACTCACAGATAAGATCCATCCTGTCCGGTGATACCTGAAAACGAAGCATGGGGGGTGTTATTGCCTGTGAGAAAGGCAGGAAAGGAGTGTGCGCACCGGAGATGAGAGCAACCTTCCGCTTGAAGTAGTCTTCTGGCGAGGGCAGGTTGAGCTTGATGAGGGGGTGGAATGGCTGGGGGACGTCGTCGATTTTGCCAGACATGTTGGATGAGTTCAAAGAGGTGGAAGAGAGGAGGTGGATAGAGTGGGGGATGGAAGGAGAGCTGCCTCAGACGGGGCTGCTTTTATAGCCGGGCTGGCTTGGACGTGACAGGGAGCGGGGATTGGGAGGTGCAGGGGGCCTCGAGGACGATGTGGCGGTCTACGAGCGTCCGAGGCTGCTCAGCACGGGCAACCTTCCGAAACTCTTCGACTCGAAAAACGCCAGGAGATAGCAGGAACGGAATCGAAGTAATAATATCGCCTGTCGCGACCTTCAACAAGTCCCTCAATATACGATTGTGATGCGATCCACATATCCATTCAGTCCACTCGGATACATGATTCGGATGCTCTACCATCTCTATACGAAAGATACGCGTGCTCTTCACGGGACGAAACCCTCGATTGCGCAGCGTCGTCATGCATTCTGAGGCGGCCATCTCAATCCATGTCGATGAATATTTTGCTGCGCCTGCATGTCGCCCGGGAGGCTGAACGGTCTCGAGATCCCGCATCGCAACATCCACATCCGCTTCTCATTCTGCTGCGCCGTTGGAGCTGCCGTTCGATAGAAAGATACGGCACGAAACGATCCCATTCTCGAACTTGAAGACTCTGAGGAGCACATTCGATACGATGCCAAGAGAAAGCTCGACGGTCCCGGCGAGGACAGCAGATCTAGACGCCCGCAAATAGTGCACGTCCCAAAAAGGAAGGTGATGTCACCGCAACCGTGTCGTGTCCAAGCGCGCGATTTAGCAGAAGCACATGCATGTTGCTCTCTTCACTTACGACCACGACCATCTAACGACCTCTTTACGCCCCCAAAGACCTTTCAAAAGACAAAAGAAACACTTCGAGTGTTGTTTGAATACCCTCGGAACTGCCGCATCAGCCACCTACGGTGAGCGTCGTCAGTTGTATCTGGTGACCCCAGGATTCCGAACCGAGCTGAACGCGCCCACAGATATCCTCAAGGCGAGACCCTGAACGGCTTTTCGATCTGGCATAACCTTGTAACCCTCTCCGGGCGCAATGGACGATACTCGTCATGAGAAGCTTAGTTCGTACTTCGAGAGAAGCGCGACTTTGGTGACAAGAGCTTGCGATCGGTACGTGCATAACGAAATTGCGCTGGGGATACCCTTCAGCGCCCGCTCACATGTCTGTTCCGCCTACTGTAGACTGGACAAAAGCTACGTCCAACCAGGCGTTACGCTTGTCGTCAAGTCCTTCGCAGAGAACCCCGTTCGTTCTGTACGTCCCCCCCCCCGGTGAATCAACGTTCCGGGACACACGCTCAGACCCAGACCCTGCACATTTACAGACGTTTCTTACCACTTTCGCCGTACTCAGCTTTCTGCCTGTTCTTTCTTTCCTGTACGTACGATACGCTCATCGCGATCTCAGGCGGGAATGAACTGACCACCACATGGGTTTGTTTACTTTGCCAGGGGGTTCTCGCTCTTCGCTCTCGGAACGTGCACTTTCCTCGCCCTCGGAGCCGCTCTCGTAGTCTCGGCAGCAGCGATCGCTTTCGTCGGTACGTTATCAACTCCCTACCCCCCTCATGGCTGGAAAGAAGCATAACTACGCATACTGACGTCCCGTTAACAGGGTTCTGGCTCCTCCTCACTCTCACCCTCCTCTTATTCGTGTCCTTCTTTCTCACCAACGCCGTGGTGGGCACCTACCTCCTCCTGCGGTACGTCAAGCTCGTCCGCACGGGCGGGCCCCGCGCTGGGTCGCTGGAGTGGGCGCGGGAGGTCAAGAGGCGGGCGCGGGGAGAAGATCAGCTTCAGGACGTTCGCGAGGTGAAAGCTGAACCCGAGTCAGAAGATTCGGAGAAGCTCCAAGACGCGGAAGACCAAGTTTCCCCCTCGACGGACGAACGGAACCAGCCTGAAGAAGACCTCGAACAGTTTGAGGCCGAAGAGAAAGAATCGGAGCCTGAGGACGACACGACCGTCGTCATCGGCGACGGGTCGCCCGATCGCAGGTTCACGTTCAAGGAACTGGCCATGGATGGGCACGATTCGCCGGTGTTCGTCAAGCAAGAACCGGTCGTGTTGACAGAGGTCATGCCTGAGATGCGCATGCCGTTGGCGAGTGTTGTTGATGCGTTGTGATGGCTGCGCTTTTATATTCGCGTGGGGCAGTTGAGCTCTGGGAATGTGTTTTGATAGTCTTGGGTCGGTGTCGAGTGGGTAATTTGGTAGTTTGATGTCGCGGTTTTCTCGTCGTTATTGTTACCTTGTACGTGCATTGGAAGTACCTTAGAATCGAATCTAGTAACCTGTTCTCTCACTCTCATATCGTTCAAAAACCGATATCTCGATGCACTTGACGTATAGCAAGTAGAAGTACACGTAGGGGATATCTTGTCCGTAGAGAAGTCCGATCTCCGCCTTACACGACGTTCTTCTTCCCCGTCCGCGCAGCATCGTAGTTCTCCAGGAACCACTTCACCGACTCGTCCAACGCTACACGTCCACCGCAACAGCAATCAGCCCACCAATCGTCACAAGAATGGAATGGAAGGGAGAAGCGCACCTTGTTCGAACGGCGTGAACTCGAAGTCCCCGATGAGAGAAAGCAGTTTCTTGTTCGAGGCTGGTTTCCGGAACTGCCCGTCTGCGCGGGATGGGTCGAAGGCGTATTCGCCCTTGAAGTCCAGGGCTTTGACGATGGCGTCGGCCACTTGCTTGATGCTTACTTCTTCGTCTTCGCCCACTACACAAACAAAACAAAAGCACGATGAGAATGCACAAAGTAAGAAATAGACATAACCATACCTGACAAGATGAGAGGCTCCACATCGTCGTATTCGCGTAATTGCCAAATGAAGAGCTTCGCGAGGTCCCGCGAGTAGATGAACTGCCGGAGAGGTTTGCCCGTGCCGCCGATGATGAAAGGGGTGCCGTTCTCTGCGCAGCAGGTTCATTGCCTCAGATATAGGAATAACGCGGAGTTCGGAGTTGCTTACTTTTGGCGAGGTAACATTTGTGGACGAGGGCGGGTATAACGTGGGCGGATTCTAGGTCGCTGGGAAGGTGAGGTTGTTAGGAGGGTTGGAGAGAGAGGAAGGGAGGAGGAGGGAGGAGGGCACGTACTAATTGTCGTGAGGTCCGAAGATGTTCGTTGGGATCGCAGAGGTGAAGTTGCTCCCAAACTGATCCTTGTATGCGCTACAGCCCCTCCTTCGTCAGTAATCATCCTCGCGTCGTACGGGGAGCGTGACGCACTGGTTGGCCACATCCACCATTCTCTTCGCATGTGCATAACCGAAATTACTCTCATGCGGCAAGCCGAGGTGGATCTTGGTCTCGTCGAGCGGGTATTCGACTTTGTCTGGGTACACGCAGGTGGAGAGACATGAGATGAGTTTCTTGACACCGGTTATGTGGGAGGTGTAGAGGACGTTGTCATTGATGAGGGTGTTGTCTCGGTAGAATGTGAGCTGCGTGGAACGAATTAGTCAGAATTTCAGAGGGCTTGGAGGGCTGAATGAGGTATGGCGCACTTTGTATTTCATGTTTGCGAAGAGACCGCCGACTGATAGCACAATCCACAACGTCAGAATGAGATGTGCGTCATCTGAGAAATTGATCACATACCTAGCGCAGCCAGATGAATAACATGCGTTGGCTTATACTTCTCAAATAGCTTCCTCGCCTGTTCCGCATCTCTTCACAACACCATACAGACCTTGCATTGAGCTCCTACAACATCTCAAATATAAAAATATTCGAACGCACCTCAGATCGCCCTCTTTCGACGAAGCGAACACCCAAGTCTCTCCAGGTTTCTTACCAAACCTCGAGCCCTCGAGTTCGGTCTCGATGACGTGCTGGATGGCTTTCCCGACAAGCCCGGTGCCTCCAGTAACGAGAATGACAGACATCGTGTCGCACCAAGCTGGCTGATACGATGGGTGACGAGGATGGGAGGGAAGGGAGATGAGGGGACGATAGAAGGAGCGGATTAAGAGTGCACGGATGAGATGACCGCGCCCAGATCTAGACGGCGATCGGCGTAGGCGCCCGTTATCAATCCGCGTCTCCGCGTCTGTGGCGACAACGCGCCTCTGACCACGCTAATAGAAATGTCGTCGCGCATCTCACTAGTATCTCACACCCTACATGCCTTCCTGAAACCCAGGATCCTGATAGGGTGTTCACTGCATAGACTTGGTAAGTTACTCTGTGATGAAAATGAGATATTTGGGTCACTGACAGCAACGTCAAGAGTCGAAGCCTTGATCTTCACGGTGATTCTCCACGCAAACTCGAGGCGTTCCATGTGCTGGTGACCGGGACGCGACAAGAATACCCCTCGAACCTAAGACTGTTCCGGCATGGCTTTATCAAGCATCCTCGAGGTCCTGGAACACAACTATAGCACTGCCGTACTGCTGTCAGTCGTAGTAACAGTGGCCATATACCTCTTCTCGCGGCGCAAAAACGATGGCGCACCACCTCTCGTATCGTATTGGACCCCTTGGCTTGGGTCAGCAGTTACTCTTGGGAAGGACCCGGACGCGTTTTTTTGCCGAAGCTACGTGAGTGTATTTGTTCTCTAGGCTGTTACGCGTTCTGACGTTGTCCAGTAAGAAGCATGGACCTCTGTTTCGAGTGCTTGCTGCAGGAAAGACGATGACCTATGTGACGTCTTCTGAGGTATGTCGGACACTGTTTATGTGATGGACGAAGCTGACGATATTCTAGCTCATTCAAGCCATATACCGCGACCCTCAGGTACGTGTCTCCGCGCTGCAGCTTTGTCTCAAGTGTTCATCTCCTTCCTAGACATTCCACTTCACTGAAATCCGTCAAGAAATGCAAGTCAGAGTGTTCCAAATGCCTCACGAAGTCAGCTACTCCGAAGAACTTTCTCAATCCTTCTTCCCAGCACACCACCGCGCCCTCGTCCCAGGCAAAATCCGCTCACTCCTAGCAGCCTACGCACGCTTCGCGTACAGCGAACTCAGCGCGCGCGTTCACACGATTGAATCCTTGCCGAAAGGTACCCCTCTGGCTGCAGGTATCGTTAGTCCTGCAGCGTACAATGCTGCTGCGAAGGCGCTGTATGGTGCTACGTACCACGCGAGAGAGACGATGGGCTCGTTCATGCAGTTTGATGGGGTCTTCCATATGGTTGCGGGTGGATTGCCGTTGTGGTTGATGCCCAGTGCGAGGAAGGGGTGGGAGGATGTGATTGAACATAGCGTTGAACACGTACGGTTCCTTAGGAAGTCGAAGTTGCCCTTGACGGATTTCATGGAGATGTTTATCGGTGAAGGCGATAAGCATGATTGGGTCAGTCTCTTCCTGACGAATTCCTTTCTGATTGCTAATTTCATCTGCTGGACTACTAGTCAGATCGGGTAGTGGCGAATATCCTTGCAATCTCGCTTTGGGCTGTGCAGGCCAACACGACATGGGCGATATACTGGTGCATCGTCTTCCTCCTGCAACATCCCGAGGTCCCTCAAGCAGTGCTCTCCGAGCTCGAACTCGCTCGAAGCAGATGGATCTCCTCCCACCCAGAATCACCTCTCACCCCAGAAACCTTCCCGGAGTTTCTTCAAGACTCCCCAGATGCCTTCCCCATCCTCACCTCATGCATACACGAAACTCTCCGTCTTCGCTCTTCTTCTTTCTCCATTCGGCGCGTAGGCACACCCACCGAGTTCGCTGGGTACCACTTCGATGTCGACGACCAGGTCGTGTGCAACACGCGTGCTGTACACATGGACGAAAGGGTGTATGAACGAGCGCAGGAGTTCGTTTTCGATCGGTTCACGGATGCAGGGAAGAAGAGAGCCATGTTGAGTGGCAGAAGCGCGTCGCCACCATTTCTCCCTTTCGGTGGGGGCGTGTCGATGTGTGAAGGAAGGTGCGTAGGCTTATTTACTCCCACACTCCATATAATGACCTCGCCCTGTGAACTCGCAGACATTTCGCTATGGGTGCCATGAGAGCCTTCATCACGACGCTCTTCACATTCTACACCGTGGAGGTGGCTCCTTCGTCGATTGGCCAGTTCCCCGAACCCCAGATGGAGCGGATTGGCGTTGGGCTGGTGGGTCCGAAGGGGGATGTGAACGTCGTGGTGCGGCGGCGCGCGCAGGCTTTCTGACGAATCGTACGCGCTTCAAGGGTTCAACGTTCAACGATGACCTGGGGTCGAGCCTCGAGTCAAGCTGTAACTTGTATCACAGGTCCACTCCATCATGCATCAATGACCAATGACGCTGTATTATGCAAACTATTCACCAACTATTCACTGGGCATTGAAGTGGAATGATAAGTTTAGGACTTAGAGAAAGGCTGAAGCATTCCACTGGGCCATCTCGTCGCACGCACTTAGACATCCTCGGCTGAATTCACCGCATTGCCACTGTTCAAAGATTCACTCCAGCTATGTCTGATGTAGTTCCAATGTCTCTTGTAATGAGAGAGGACAGGAGAGGACCTAAGAGGACTTGGAAGGCACTAATACCGCCCGCGTCCGCTTACGATGGAGGCGCAAGACGGAGGCAGAGCGCGACGCGCGCCCAATGTTTCGTTGCGCCATGCTCATATAACATGGATGTAGTCTCTCAGGCTCATCACTGCGTTTCTTTCTCTTAACCACGTCAAGACAAGCCCTCAGCGGCACTGTACATACCCTCTGCTCACCTGCACCCAGCGTACATCCCACCCAAGCTTTCAGGACAGGATGGCCGACGTCCTTACGTCCGTGCAGACCTACGCCTCGCAGAACCCTCTCATCTCGACGGTCCTCGCTCTCCCAGTCGTCTACTTCACGTACTCCCTACTCAAACCCTGCGACCCGCGTTCACCGCCCCAGGTGTCGTATTGGATTCCATGGTTGGGGTCGGCGTTGACGATGAGTCGGGATCCGGATGAGTTCTTCAAGGGTGCGACGGAGAAGTTGGGTCCGGTGTTCAAGGTGAAGGCGATGGGGAGGAATACGACGTATGTCACGTCGCCTTCGGTGAGTCGAGTTGTACTTCATTGTACCAAAGAATGAGACTTCTGACCAGTGTCGGAATGTTCGTCATAGCTTATTGCTGCAGTATACCGTGATTCGAAGGTAAGCTACTTCATAGCTTTTACCTTGATTGTGTGACTGACGATGCCTGTTTTGTGCCATATCTAGACTTTCGAATTCCAAACAATCCGCGCAAAGTTCAGCATCAACGCATTCTCGATCCCTCCTCATGTCGTCACGATGCCGCAGATGACTGAGGACTACTACCCCGCCCACCACCGCGTGAACGCCCCCAAGAACATCGGCAGTATCCTCACCCGTTACGCTACCTACACCTTCCGCCACCTTCGAGCGAAATCCCTGAACTTCGATGGCGCCTCCGGGTCACTGAACTCGCTCATGATCATGCCGGCGTACGTCTCGGCTGCACACGCGTTTTTCAGCGAACGGTTCCCGGCGGAGAAGACGTACGCGGACTTTGCGAAGTTCAACGACGCGTTTCATGTGATCGCGGCGGGGCTGCCGAAGTTTATGACGGCGGAACCCAGGAAGGCTTGGGAGAGGGTTGCGGATGTGATTGAGGTGTATGTGAAGGATGAGAGGGAGAAGGGAGAGATGACGGAGTTGGTGGAGGCGACGTTGAATGTTGGAGACTCTGCTGGATGGGTGGGTGCTTTTTGTGGTTGTGTTCGTTTACTTACGTTGTGATATTGACGCGTGTTTTAAGGATGACCACACTATGGCGGCAATGCTCGCGTCGGACCTCTGGGCCATGCAAGCCAACGCGATCTTTGCCGCGTACTGGTTTGTGGTTCTTCTCTTGCAACATCCAGAGGACCTGCAACGCATCAACGCCGAAGTGCTCGCCGCCAATGCCAAGTGGAAGACAACTCACCCCAACACCCCGCTCTCCGAGACGAACTTCCCGCAGTTCATGACCGAGCTCGCGGACCAATTCCCCCTCATCACGTCGGGTATCATGGAGACCCTCCGTCTGCGCACGTCGAACTTCTCGATTCGCAGGGTGACGACGCCGACAGAGCTTGATGGGTTCAAGTTCGACGTCGACGACGAACTGATTTGCAATTTGCGAGTGGTGCATATGGACGAAGAGGTGCACGAGCGGCCGTATGATTTCGTTTTGGATCGGTATGTCGACTCGGGGAAGAAGTACTCGAAGAATGGAGTGCCCGTGTCGAACCATTCGATGCCGTTTGGTGGTGGAGTGTCGATATGCGAGGGCAGGTACGTTGTAATTGCTGCTGTCATTCCTGAGTTCCGCATTACTGACGGGGTATGGTTTATGCATAGGCACTTCGCGCAAGCGGAGATCAAGACGTTCATCGTTGCTCTGCTCTCTATCGCTACCGTTGAGGTCGATGAGGACCCTACTGCGACTTGGCCCGACTTGGCTATGGACAGAATTGGCGTTGGTATCATCAGTCCCAAGGGAGATGTTAACGTTATCGTTCGTAGACGAGATCTGTGATATTATTCGTGGACGTCGTAATGCGTAGGTGAATATTATTATTTTCCGTCACTTCATCTCTATGCTGTGATTCAGGCCAGAGAAACGAAACGAAAGATGAAGAAATGCAAAATGAGAAGAAGTGACGTCATAAGTGAACGATCGAGAGGCGGGTGTGGGTGGTGAGCGGGTGGACACCTTCCAGCGCGCCGTAGTCGCCGCCGTTCTATCCGGTGGCGACATGACGCACCCCAGAGCCACCGCTCGTTTATATATACCTTCCCTCTTCCTCCCTAAGGTCCTCATTCCAACCACAACATCCATCTTACAGTACCAAAATCAACCATGAGCCAAGACGCTATCACCTCCAGACGCCACAACGAGTACGTTGGCTCCGACGCCAACTCTGGTAGAATCCCCGGTGCAGAGAAAGCTACCACGGGCCACCACTACATCTCTGTCTTCCCCAAAGGTACGCTCGCGCTGCGCTCCTAGTCGTCGAGCCACGATGCTGACCGTGTCTTCTGTTCAGAGGGCGCGCCCACGCAGGGTAAGGGCGAGCGCAAGCCAGAAGAACATATGCCCCCGCCGACAGGCAGGGGAGGTATTGCTGATGTTTCCCCAGGTATGCTTCTACGATCTTCCTTGCAGTGATGACCTAGCTCAAGCGTCGACCGTCATAGACACCTCGAACCAGTTCACAGAGCGCCTCAGTACATTCCGTAACTCCGAGCCCCACGTTCAAGATTCCCAAAGCCAACAGCCTCAGCCGCTGTCACCAGCACCCGACTCGCGCACCGTCGTTGACACCGATCCGTTCGCTGAGCCTACCAGCGCCGCGGACACGATGACCGGTGCTACGTCGAAGGACGTGCATGGGGGTATTGGGAAGCCTGGGAGCGGGATGACCAGTGCGGAGCGACACCACGAAGGTTCGAGCCATCGGAAGAGGAATCTGCAGGGACTTGGCCAGTACGGCAATGCGGACGAGTTGTTTGAGGAGTGAGGATCTGCGCCGCGGAGAGTCGAAGAGAATAGTCGAAGTCATCAGCAGCATACAACATTTGCATTGTAACATCACGCTTGGTTCAACTGAATAGTAATCACCTCATCGAGTTCGTCATGGTACATGGCGCGTGTGCAGCAACCATTCACCCACTGAATGAACGAGAGCAGCCTGTCTTCTTGCGCAGAATAGATGTCGTGTGACGACCCCGTGAGATGATTGACTCCACACCGTCTTCGAGCTGTATATAAACTGGTCGTACGACCCTACTCCTCAGTTTCCAAACGTCTTTACGAACCACCAATCCCCCTCTTACGACGAGTTTCGCCCCTTCAAATGTTGAAACAAATTGGCCTTCGCGCGTGAAAGTGAGTGAAGTCAGTGGTTACAGGCACTCTCACAGGCAAGACGCACCTACTATCCCCATGGTCGTACTTGTGATTCTCTTGTTGCCTATAATAATATAGCAGATGTTTTTGAATCACCGGGAACGAGCTTTCATACCTCCACTGGATGTTCCCTGGGCACGAGTCTTCTACATGTCTTTCTTCTTTCTCCACCGTGTTTCCGAGTCTGTCAGCAATATGATCATGTTCGTCTACGATGAATATGTAGAGATTTTAGAAATACAGGTTTATGCCAAGCGTACCAAAGTCTTACCAAGAGCCTCGACTGCCAGCTCCGATACGCTCGTATGTGTGCTCCGCTGCATCCGTTACAAACATTGGAGGTCCTGTACACGTTTTCTCATCCTTTGATGTCTCCATTCTCACCTGCGCGACTCCGAAGACCTTGCCAGCGATGCGAGGGCTATTCGTGAGTCGGAGGTGACGCAAATTGCGAAAGGGCCCATGAGATGTCCAAATGTGGCGGACTGAATCACAAGACACGGTTTGGTGGCATCTTTGGTGACCTACTAACATACCTATGAAGAGTCCTTAATTAATGATCGTCGGACTTGTCTAACAACACCGGATGCACGGTCTACCAACAAGGTGAAGCTTCAGTAAACACGCTGCCGGTGGGCGAGGATTCTGGACAAGTCGGACTTACTGATGTGTGCCAAAATCCCGTTCTTTCAACGCTCTGGACAGAGTTCGAACAGACCATGATACACAACGGCGGCGAGTGAAGTCACCGCACAGGGAACGTGGACGTCCCACTGCTGGATGTCGAGTGAGAGGCTGCCGTACGCAAGTTCTTTGAAACTTGACGGCATGATCAGCGAGTTGTTCGTGAAACTCGATCTAGGCGATGCGGCGATATGAGAGACCGACGACAATGCATAGAAAGTGATTGAATGACGTACCGTTTGAATTCCATGCCAAGAAAAGCCGCGGTGGCTGTGATGAATCATCAGGACTCAACGTACTCAATGTTCATTCAACATTGCACCATTGGCTCGGCATTGTTTGTCCAGTCAGACAAGACGACCA